>JARKHS020014601.1:0-24000 GCA_030143305.2 Amblyomma americanum | reverse complement strand
GGAAGAGGAGGAGGAGGAGGAGGAGGGGAGGAGGATTGATTGCGTTTCAGAGGCGCCTTTGCAGTAAGGAATGGGCGAGACAAAGGGAGAAAGAGAGGGAAGTTGGTGGCGAGAGAAGGGCGGTGCGCAGATAGAGGTGGTTCCGCCTTTGTGTTTGCTAACACGGAGGGGCGAAGGAGGCATCGCGCGCTTTCCGCAAGGTGGTATTAACGCGGATGTCGGCGGGCCAAAAGACGAGTCGGTGTCACTAGTAAACAATGGAGGCCGGTGGCGGCGTCTTTGCGTCTGTCCCGCACGCAGGGGGGAAGCGGGAGCTGCGTTTGACCCCTGACGGGCGAGCTCTCCCGAGGTCTGGCAAAGCTCTTGTCGTGCCAAGGGCTCGGAAGACCGCTGCTGCATCGGTTTGTTTGTGCAACGCGACTGAGCATGCAAGGTTCGGCCTAGCAACCCGTTGTTGCTGGTCCCCGACCTCCCACAGCCGCCTCGCTGATCCGCTGCTTCTGCCAAGCTGGCAGCTAGCTGCGGGATAGTTGCGCGTCGAGCCAGGCTAACGTCGTAGCTACCCGCGTCTCCAGGAAGCAACGGTTCTTGCGTGTGTGTTCGCTGCATGCTGAACCGGCGCCTTTGATATTTTCTGCTGATCAGGCCAACGCGATTACCGAAATCCGATTGACGCCTCGTCTTGACGAAACCGGATTCTCCTGCCGCACTGGAATGTACGCCCTTTAGCTTACGCCGTTCATTGACTTTTTTTTTCTATTTCCTTTTCGTCCAACATCCTGCACCCTGTCTCCCTTTGTCTGCCTGTTTTGCTGTCCTGTACAGCCGCTCCTCCCCCCCCCCCCCCCCCTTGTTCAGGGCCATACAGTGTTTCGCTTCTAATTCACTTTTCTCGTACGCACGCACACATCTACGCTTTTAGTGCGAGCTTCTCCCACGTGACAGGCAGCGTGTACTGTCGAATGTTCGTGGCACCGTCAATTTGGTACGGCAGTGTTACTCGGGAGAAAATTTTCTATGTCTTTTTGCTGAGTTTCTTCAGTAGCGTTCGCCTGTCACTTCTCTCCTTGCGTGTTTTCCGGAGCGCACTGCACTAAGTTGAAAGTTTTCTTAAGGCGTTAGGAACTTTAGCGTGGTTTGCTAAAGACTGGTTGTGCAAGAAAGCTCTGGCACGGTTTAGGCTTAGGAAACTGGGTGCAACGAAGGACGCTCTAACGTCAGATTCGTGTTATGGACGATGCGCAACACCGAAGGTGAAATTCCTCTGAGAGACCTGTTTGGTTAGTTCGAAGATGTTATCGGCAAAGTGAAGTGATTTAACATTGTAGATATATGTACACGTAAACAGAAAAAAAACAAAGGTCATTTTTTATGCCGGTAGTGCAGAATTCTTTCGATATGTTTCTGTACATATAAAACATAAGGGCTCTGATGAAGCACAAAACAGCATTCGAATACTCCTCTGTTTCTATTCGTGTTGGCGTGTTCAAAAGGCGTAGAGTCATTGATGCGCCCTTCCGGAAGTTATCGAACTTTAAACCAATCTTTTTCACGTTCGGGTTTACACGGTGTCCGTGCGTTATACGAACAACGGTTTATGTTTTATGTGGTCGCTGTACATTGAAGACGTGCCAAATGTGTACTTTTTTTTTTGCGTGTATAACTGCCAGCGGTGCAACAGTCACGAGTAGCCTTTCTCTCGGGTTTGATTTCTGGCCTGCGAATAACTTTTATGCAATGACTGCAGCTATGGGATTTGAGAAAACGGGAGAACTTCCAGGTGAATGCCGACCGTAATAATTTTATATTTAGAAATATTCTTGGGAGGGTAGCCTAAGCACATTAATATGGCGTCGATGCAAAGAGTTAACTTAATTATCAAAGATTCTTAGACGTTGAGGGAGTCTTCAGGAAGGTATGTCAGGACGCTTCCGGATGTCACCAGCCAAGGTTTGCGTAGTAGTGTATATATGGGATCGGACATCGCCAAATACGGCTCTGGGCTGTCATTTGTTGGCACTCACAGTTAGCTCGGTTTTTCAACGACTGATCTATAGCCTGACGATGGTTGCGAAATCTATCCAATGTACCATGGGGAAAGTTTCATGAACTGCAAAGATTTTAGACAACCGTCTTTTTTTCTTTACCGAAATATTTCGTGTCGGTGAATGTTAGCAACAGACAGGCTCTCGATCATTAACTGTATGGTGTCTGTTCCGTTAAGGCAGTGGTTATGGCGCTCAGCTACTGTCCCGTAAGACGAGGGTTCGATCCCGACAGCAGAGGTCGAATTTCGATGGAGGCGAAATTCTTGAGGTCAGTGCACTGTGCGATGTCATTGCACGTTAAAGAACCCCGAGTGGTCGAAATTTTTGGAGCCCTTCACTACGGTGTCCCCTCATAGCCTTAGTCGCTTTGAAACGTTAAACTCCCTTAACGTATAAGTTAAGGCGAATATTGACCACTGCAGACAGCTACTAATCTGACTGAACTATTATGCTAACGCTTTTGTGTAATAAGCGCGACCACAAAACGCGTGATTGTGATTATGACATGGGCGACGAGAACGAATACTAGACTTCTGTCCCAACTTTGTCACTGTGGTGTTGAGGGAAAGGGGAAGAGGGGGGGGGGATAGAGAAGCAGTACTCCCCGAGCAACACATTTTTAGGCGAAGAATTCAGTTAGGAGCAAAGAAGGAGTGGAACAACGCAGGGCGCAATCGCCAAGCGATGAGCCGTGATGCATGCGACGTGCAGGCTTACCGTGCGGGTCCCTGTTCATAGACCGGGCACTGTGGCTTCCAGCCCTGATTGGTCGCCCTATGAGGGAGAAGGGGTGCGCAAAAAAGACGTGCAAGCCACTCGGTTAGGCACACCAGCTGTCAGCGATGTTACGAGAAAGCAGCACCAAAGCATAAACACAGTTACTCAACAGGAGGCGCTTGGCGCCAGTGGGCGAGGTCTGAAGGGCGCATGCAGTGCAAGAAACACCGACACTCATGCACGAACAGCGCTTTCAGAAATGCACGCCCAATGACTACAGTACACGGAATTCCAAACTTCAGCATTTCGACCCAGACCTAATGTCGAATGACTGCAGTTCGAGCATGGGTTCGGTGAAGTGATCGAGTGCTGGTGCCAACTGAATGTCCATTGCATAAAATGGGTTCTCCTTCTACTCAAAATTCTTTTGAGTAGCAAGACGCTAAGCAATGAACGCTCTTTAGGCCCGTCAGTATAATTTGCAGCACATAACAGTTTCCGACTCGCGCGATGACGTACGCTGACCACCACTGGGTTTTTAAAACACTGCGTTGAAGTGTCAAAAAGAAAAGGAGCTCGGCTGCAGGACAACGTAAATTAAAAGCTCGTCTAGCAATTTGTAGAGTGGGCCTGGTTCAACTAGCAACAAGCACACAAGCAGGAATGCGTTTGTCTAATTTCCTTTCTGGAGGCAATGTTACTAATGGCACGGACCTTTGAGATTATGATGTCCGTTTGCACATTCAAATTGCTACAGAAATGTGCTCGCATGGGAGCACAAGCACAGGATTTTACTAGACAGTACATGTCTAAGCATAATCTGACCTTGTACTGGATAGCAGGAAAATAAAACTGCGCGCAGGGAGCAAAGGCAACAACACCGTCCGCAGCTGTCTTCCGCATCTTCTCGTCAAAGAAATGCGTCGAAAGATCGCGAGCAAAAAGCAACCTTTATTCTACTTTCTTTTTTTGCACATCGCGGTAGTGAAAGCAGTACATCAACGGCGGGCTCCGTACAGGCAGGTGCGCACGGAAGTGGAGGCCCACTCGTCATTCCATACGGCACCTACTCCGCGAGGCAGCAGAACGCCCGGACGGAGTCAGCACATCCATTCAGTGAAAACGGCTCGCCCTGCCAGCACCTTCACCGATGCGGCGAAAAGGCACATCATCTCTCCAGGGCAAAGACAGACAATGCGGCTAGGGGTCGTTTCACGCCTCCAGCGAAAAATGAGCGCTGCAGCGTGCGTCGCCCTCTCCCTCTCTTCACACATAGGGGGCGCGCGATAAGCGAGAGTGAGCTGCACGCCCACGGCGCACACACAATGGGAGGGCGCCCCCTCCGGACAGAGAGCCCTGACTTTGAACTGCTTGCTGCTCGACCGAACGCCATAGCGGCAGTCGACGACGCGATGACGTGAAAATTGACGTCTCGACGCTGCGGTACGATGCTGATCTGCTTGCAGCCCGCCCTCTGAGCCAGAAAGGTGTGGGCGGTGTTGGGGGTGTGATGCGTACGTGTGAAATTTTGTTTTCGCGCTTTTCTTTCCCTTTCGACTCGACCGCTCCGGCACCTACAGCTCAGATCGGCGCGTTTGCTTTTCTTCCCGCCTTTGCAGGAGAGGGGGTAGAGGGGGAGGGGGGGCAGCCACCTCTCCCCGATGTCTTCGGTGGTGCGATAAGAAACGTCCTTTCTTGTCTTTTGGAGGACTCGCTTTGATGGGACCTTTGCTTTCGCCTCGCCTGCATCTCATACGCGTTCGCGATTAGAAAGGAACGGACAAAGATGCGAGATTGTGGCCCGTGTCTGCCATTTCTTCCGATGGCTCCGAGGAGAGGCGCTTTCAAAAAGGCCGCCGCTCATCGGAACAGGGTGGCTCCTCGCTAGATGGCGATAGAAGACCGCGATAACGGCGGCGGCTCCAGACAGCCGCAGCTGCTTGGCTGCGCGGGTTAAAATCGTACGAGAAAGCGGCGCGATATTTCGTCGTATTGTGTCGTGGCGCGAAATTATAGTGCGACGACGGCGCGGCACTTCTCACGACACTTTGCGCTGACGATCAAAAACTTCCCGCTGTCTTTTTCATTTTTGCCTCGTCTCGAACGACTGAATAACCGCCTAGCATTCGCCTTCTGCTTATTCTTTTTCTCTACTTCGTGGAAATTGCATACAGGTGGAGGCACGCCTGCATTTTTTGATCAGTCGACTGTGCGTTGCTAGTTCTGTCAGCTCTAGTGGAAGTGAAAAAGCAAAGGGGGGATGACAGTAATATTAGTGTTAGGATTTTACTTCCCGAAGGAGACGGCAGAATTTGTTTTTCGCGGTTGTGCAAAAGAATGAGATGATGATCGGATTTGGTTTGGTTTATGGGGGTTTAACGTCCCAAGCGACTCAGACTATGAGGGACGCCGTAGTGGAGGGCTCCGGAAATTTCGACCTCCTGGGGTTCTTTCATGTGCACGGACATCGCAGAGCACACGGGCCTCTAGAATTTCGTCTCCATCGAAATTCGACCGCCGCCGATGGGATTTTCCGCTGAGTTCTTGAATAGGCGGCAAAAAGCCTGAGACCGTTGTGTTGCCCGAATGGTCAGATTTTAAACGCGGGAGAAAATTATGTGGCGAATCAAGTTTTGGAACTATGCGCGCGTTAAGAGCGACATCTTGCTTACATTAATATCTTGT
Source organism: Amblyomma americanum (assembly GCA_030143305.2). Taxonomy (NCBI): domain Eukaryota; kingdom Metazoa; phylum Arthropoda; class Arachnida; order Ixodida; family Ixodidae; genus Amblyomma; species Amblyomma americanum. The sequence goes on along the minus strand of JARKHS020014601.1, from coordinate 18,550 downwards.
TTTACCTACGGTGACGTTACCCTTGGATGACACCGTGAGGGAAGAGAGGAAGGCCCGCAGGCATTAAATCATGCCATCAACGTCCGTCATGTCGTTCTGTGATCAACAGCCTGCCATCACCTAATAATACCTTCTTATTTGTTGCGCACTTACATTGCCCTATACCATTAAAGGAATATAGACACCTAACTTTTGGGTGCGAGTTTTCGTCTTTGTAATGAGGCATACGGCATTATCATACATGGATTACCACGTGGTATTCTCCTACGACCACTAAATAATTTACAATCGAATTTCTTTCTCGTGCTGTTTCAGTTTCAACAGCCGAGCATAGACTGTGACGTCAAAGACGCTGTGACGTCATAGGTCGCGTGAAAAATGAAAAACTGCAATATAATCGGTGCTTCTACATTTGTTGTCATTCTGGCTCTTGAGGAAGGCTGGCTTCAGCACTGTAGTGAATTAAAACGATCGAGCAGCGATTATGTCGCAGTTTTTCCATGCCTCACGTGACATACAACCTTGCTTTGACGCCATAGTCCTCGTTCGGTTGTTGAAGCCGAAACAGCACGACAGAAAAATTCGACTATAAAGTATTTAGCGGTCGGAGGCGAATACCACATGATGATTCATGCATAGCATCGTCTTCGGAATCACTGTAAAGAAAACATGCCACCAAAATTAAGCGTCTCTACTCCTTTAATTTCCCAATAGAAAGGCGCTTCATCCTGAACGCAAAGCAGCTCTGCGCTATTTCTTCTTGCTTCTAAACGATTAATAAGATTTCAAAGGTAACAAGGAAGTACGCACTCTATAATAACAGCAATTGAACTTTGTCTTTCTGCTCATTAAACGAGAAGCCGATTGAGCGGCACCACCGGTGATGTTATGCGATTAGCGAGAAGCGCCTCGGGGCTATAGCTCTTGCATGCCTGCGACTTATCCGCTTACAGCCCGGTCGCATCCCAGTGCTGTTTAGTAGCTCAACATTCAATACCACGCAGAAATTCCCCGAACTGTAACAATTCTGGCGGCTGCTGTTTTCACAAAACCATTTCTTTTTCTTTCGTAGTCGCGAAATTCCGGGTATCAAAATTCAATGAAACTCTCTGTATAAAGATCAGAATAAAAAAATTAAACAAAGCCGGGATGTTAACGTAAAGCAACGAATATTTAATGTTTTCATACGGCAGAGAGAGAATGTGTTTGCGCGCGCGTTATAGCGGGGGGGGGGGGGGGGGGGGGGGGGGCATCTTTGCGCCCTTTACCTCTCTCTCTAAAATGTGCGATGGAAGACCGGCAGGCGCTCAGCATGCAGCGTGTTTGACTTCGTGAAGTCATCTACAGACCCAAGGAAGTTTCCCGCGTTGAGATACTGGAGAGCGTCCCAGCAAACTTTTCATGGAGAACGCCAGAAAACTTTTATGTAGGGGTATGCGAATATCGAAATTTTCGAATACGAATAGAATACGAATACGAAGAAAAAAAATGGCTCCGATTATCTAATCGAAGATTTGTTAAGTACAAAAAAAATTTCAGAAAATGATAAACAAGCAAATGCTGTTGCCCTTATTTTTTTCCAAACCAGTGTATGGTCTTTGCAACTAAAATAAAAAAAAATCTAGACTGCCTCAGTACCGTATAAAAAAAAAACATGATGTGCACAGAAATGTATACTACTTGATTAGACAGCATAACAGTGTCCAAACTTTAATGAGGTCATGCAAAACAATATCCATAAAGTGACAAGACTGGCTACAAAAATAACACGATGACTAGTAAAACCTCATTCATTTGGAGTTCAAAGGACCGGAAGGAATGCCCGGTTCATGCGAAGGCCGCGATTTATAAAATTCTCCGCACCCCCCACCCCTTCCCCTCCGGAACTCCCCGAAGAAAAAAAACCTGCTGAAAATGCGAAGATGCAGTAAGGCCTTATGAGGCGGCTCCATCGTGCTGGAAGAACAACACAAATGCAAGCGATTGGGGCCGGGAAACACACACTGGCGTCGGTACGGCGAGGCGATTTCTAAAAGGGAAAAAGAAATCCCCTGCGACGCGCCAGTCGGCGTCTGAAAGCCGCGCGGAGCTGGGATTGCACTACCGGCGAATGCGCGGGCCGACAGTTGCAGTTGCCCGTGGCAGCGGCAAAGCTCAGAAACCGAAACTTCGCCTCCAGGCTATTTTTTGACGTAGCGAAGGGGGCCTTCCGATCGTTGTCACGCCTGCCGTTGCACCCACTAAAAAGGTGCGCGGGTTACAATGCACCATGCAATAGGTGGGATTTTTACTGGATCGCTTGCCCTATTGTGAAAACTCTACGTGCTCCTTCAGGAGGCTCCGCGAAATTCCGCAAGTAGCCTTTCCCGCATAGCGTAGTTCACAAAACGGGATGGCGGAGGTCACGCTCGGAGAGTTATGAAGGCGACAGAACGCATTATTTGGATGAGGGCATTAAATATGTAACGTATTACAGAAGGATTAAAAAAAAAGCGCGATTTCGAGTTGCGATTGTTCGAAGCGGGCCGTCGGCCATCTTGTTCGCAGCACGTGTGATATGTGGAAAAGCACACTTGCGGAATTTCGCACCAGGTCAAGCTTAGCGGCGTCGGAATGCGATCGGTTCGCGTGATAAACGACGGAGAAGGAAGGGAATAGGACCTCTATTGTTTTCCTGGAATTTTTAACTCGATCATCGGCTAATTTGCCCACATATTGTGGTTTTGCCACGGTCGAATTTATGAAAGTCTGCGCAGTATACGATCGCTGGCGAGTATTCGCGAATTTTCGAATATTCGGAAATTCTCGAATATCAATTTCTCGAATACGAATCGAATATAAACATATTGGATTCGTATTCGAAATTTCGAATATTCGCACCAACAACTTCTTGTAAAAACACGATTTTCGATATTCCAGAAATAAGCACTGCTTGCTGGTGATACGAACTTCAGCAATTAACGCGAAAAATGCCGGCAATTAATATTTTAACCCTTTCCTACCTATCAACAGACTAAACGGGAAGCTCTGATTTCTTCTTTGTTGAATTGCTGATATTTTGGGTCATCTGACGTAAAGTCTAGCTCTAAAACACGAAAAAAATTAAATCATTCATTGAAACAATGAACCCACCCAAATGTGTGGGTTAGTTTGTTGTTAAAACAGCCACCTCAGCAGATATCAAAGATGCGTGAAGCTAGAACAAACCTACGCTTTGGCATGAAAAAAAATGTAAAGCTTATTTCTTCTGATGATCAGACACAATTAAGTGAATGTCACACATCTTGCAGCGTGGAGAAAGGGGTCATCTAACGCCATCCAGGAAGTCTTCAAACATGCGCCCCTTTTGATGAAGCGGTGAGAGGACCATTTTTGGGCGTTTTTCCCGAACTAGCTAGACAGGTTCATTTTCTGAACTCTCACAAACATGTGAGCTGGGCCAGAACATGTACATTTTTTGCCTAGGATCCAAAATAATTTGTATGCAGCCACATACTTGTAGGAATTGCGACGCAAATATTAAAGTACGACAAGCGAGCACTCTATCAGTGATGACATTTTAAACTTCGAGAATGTATTATTCAATAAAAATTTGTTCACAAGCATAAAAGATTGTGGAGCAAAGTAGCGGAAAGTGCATAAGTGAGTATTAGGCAGCGTAATATACATCGCAGGAGATAGTCGACGGTAACCTTGTCCTATACATACACCACAGCGTACGTCAGATACACAGCTATATCGAAGTAAAGCGCTCTGTGTGTATCTTCTATCCTCGTCTCTGCGCTGATTTTTTACAATTGTTGCTATTCACTAACCAGCTCAAGTCAAGACCATTATCGTGTAGCATGAAATTCACTTCTTCAGCGCCACAAACAGCGTGAATTTGCATAACTAGTTTTTTCCTATATCGCGTTTTGTTAATAATTAGGAGCTCCATGAGGCCAAAATGCGCCGTCGGTCATGAAATTCGCCCATTCAGTTCAGTTCAGTTCAGAAAAACTTTATTTCCGGCAGATGGTGGTCTCCCTAGCCCCTCTCAGGCTCGCCCGAAGCCTAAGCCCGATTAGGAGAAGCGGCCGTCGGCTGAGGACGGTGCAGCTGATGCTTCACGGCCTCAGCCGCCATGCGGGTTGCTTTGCGCTGCGCGTTGGGGTCCTCGCTCCGCAGCAGCGCCTCCCAAGCTTCAAAACTAGTTATGTCTTGTTTAGCCCCTGGTGGGCTAAGACATTCCCAAGTAATGTGGTTTAGCGTACCCCTTGCCCCACAGTCGATGCATTTTTCGTCATCTGGGCTTTTAGCAATTTTGGCGGGCGATATGTATACCCCTGCCTGGGTCCTCCTCCAGATGTAAGCCTCTTTGTGACTAAGGGATACGTCCGGAGGAGGGTATACTCTTCTTTCTAATTTGTAATTATCCGTAATTTTCTTGTATGTGATTGGGGCATCCTTAAGATTATTGCAGATGGGTTGCTGCGCTGCTGCCCGTATGTAGGTTACTCGGGCTAGCAGGTGAGCGGCCTCGTTACCAGCTATTTCCTCATGTGCTGGTATCCAGAATAGTGCAGCGAACCTGTGTTTTGGCATGCTGTCCAGAATGCGTTTGGCTTCCCAAGAGACCAAGCCCTTACTAAAATTTCTGACAGCGGACTTACTGTCGCAAAGAATGTATCCTGCATTAGATCCTGCCAGGGCGAGCGCCACCGCCACTTCTTCGGCATTTTCTGTGTTCTGGCTTCTGCCTGAGGCTGTGATCAGGGGTTTTCCCTGACCGTCTACAACGGCCGAAACCGCAGCCGCCTCTGGTCCCACAGCGGCATCTACGTATGCTACCTCCTCGGCAGGCAGCTCTCTGAACTTTTTAACCATAGCCTTGGCCCTATGTTGTCTTTTATCTGTGTTGAACTGAGGGTGCATGTTTTTCGGTATGGGGGGAATTTTGATTTTGGACCTGACGTCGAGAGGTATCTCTACTTTGCCTTCTATTTTGCTGTCAGGCTCTACCCCCCCCCCCCCCCCCCCGCATGCCATAATTTTCCTACCTGTCCGGGTTTTGCTAAGTCACTCAAGCTGTGAAATTCTACCCATTAGCTAGAGGGAAGTGACTTCCCCAGATCACAGCATTCCCATTGGGTGGAGTGAAGTAACGTCACTGGACCGGAAGTGATGTCACTCCCGGTAAAGGCATCAACATATGCTAATGCTATCGGACTGCAAGCACGTAATGGAATTAGTTGCCGTGAGGTTTTTTTATATATATCGAACACGCAATGCATGCTGCAAGCAAGTTTGCAATATGCAGCGCACCACCGTATTCGTAAGGTTCGCCTAAGCCTGCGAGTAGCCGACGCTACAGCCACAACTACCTTTAATCGGCGCTGCAGTAAAGATAGGAAGGACCAAAGAAGCGGTTGTAAATTGCGACAAACGGCTACGGTTGCACAGCCACGCACCATGCGAAGCCGGGCGTATATCCCAGCTTGGTGTTCTTATCCTGTCATGCAATAGATGGCGCCACTTTCACAAGATGCGGAACCCTAGGGAAATCGGTCTGTAGTACCTCGAATTGAGATTACGCTGCAATCCTGACTGCATCCAAAGAGCGAGCTCATTTGCACTTACTGTCGTCCGAGAACTGAGTGCAATCAAGACCGGTGGAATTTTTTGTTGTTGTTTCGCTTTGGTTTCTTAATTCGGGCGAAGAGGTTGCATAGAACGCGTGCAAACTCTACGCGGACCCCCCCCCCCCCCCCCCGCCCCGCCCCCCCCAAAAATATAAAGAAAAAATTATCTGAGCGAAGTATAAACCTCCCGTTCTATACGTCCCAACAAAGTGCACCACTTCGTCCTCAGCATTTGGCTTTCTTCGAAGGGCGGTCGATTCCATTTTCCACTGAGGCTCAAAACGAAATAACCAAAGGGTGGAAGACGACGGCCCAGGCACGACAGCTATCGCGCGCTTTTCGGCGGATCTGCCTCAAATTCTTTTCTCTTCCTCGGTTATCGGCGAAAAACGAATCCAAGAATACGCAAGAGGAAATATTTTAATACGTTTCGTAAAAAATGGCAGCGAAGCGAAAGAATGGGGGGGAGAAGGCTTCGACAAGGCTGGGACGACGAGCCTACAAATACACCTTGAAGGGCGGAGCCGCGCCCAAAATGGGATTTAGTTGCCGGCGGCGGCGGAGGAGGCCCAGTAATGGGAAAGAAATAGATGTACATCGAAAGAGGCCCGAGCGCCCGTCTTTGTGTGTTTGTCGCCCTCTCTCGGCGCTAGCTGGCTCTTCCGGGCGGGCCATATTCGCCGCCGCCGCTGTAAGCGGAGCTTCAGCAATAATCCGCAAAGCTTTCGGGACTCCACGTGAGCTGCTTTTGATGCATGCGCGTCCCATTGAGCTGCCAGCGCTGCGCCCATGCCGCTATCGATCTCGAGCCTCTGTAGTGGCCCAGCCCCATAGTGGGACGAACGGACAGGGCCTATCGAAGCCGGTGGAAGAGAGAAACAAAGTGTAAGGCAAGGAAATAGAAAGAAAGACAAAAAAGAACCGAAGAAATTGGTGCTTTGATGTCGACAGACGCGGTCAAGAATGCGCGGCTCGAGCCCGCCGTTTTGCTGTTTGAAAAGACGGGGATTCTCGAAAATTTACTCGCCAGCGTTTTGTTGGGAGCAAAGCAGAGCGTGAGATGAAGCGATTAAGGACGTACTGAATTTTCGCGCGGTAAATCTCATTTCTGCCCGTGATAGCCGCTTGACCGCTTGACCGCTCGCCTCTATAGGCTGTGTGTTAAATTGGGATGTTCTTTAGCATTGAATAAATACGGTATTTTTTAATCAGGAGGACTGAATTGTTGCGTCCGAGTCAGGATCGCGCATTCGTCTGGTCGCTATAAGTGCATCTGCTTCACCGCCGTACCGAAAAGCCATGACGCTATGCAAAGAGCTACTAAAGAGTACTGAACACTGCGGCTATTTTTCGCAGCAGTTAACTGCTACGACGACCCCTTGACCGCCGTCAACGAGGGAGCTTTTTTTCCCCGCGTCAGGTCCTAGGTGAGCATTCACAGGTTGTTATTCAACCTATGAATGCCACCTATGAACAAACATTTCGATATGAATGTGCACAGCTTTAAACTTCGATGTGGTTGGTTTAGTCGCATGCGTCGAATTTATTCCCTATAGGCGCAGAAGATCGCTCTCTACCAGTCATCGAAGCTCGAGCACACACGTAAAAAGGTTTTTCAGGTAAAGAAGCGCTTTTGGAGGCATACTGATGCCAGTGTTGGCGGACGTCAGAAAACAGGCGAATCAAGTTAACTAGTAAAGCGATCAACTAAATTCTAATAACTGGATTTCTAACTGTTCCCGGTAGGCGCCTGACTGAAAATTCGTTTTTGAAAATTGGTTTTGAGGAAAGGAAATGACGCAGTAACAGTCTCACATATCTCGGTGGACACCCGAACCGTGCCGAAAGGGAAGGTTTGGTTTGGTTTATGGGTGTTTAACTTCCCAAAGCGACCCGCGCTATGAGGGACGACGCGTAGTGAAAGGCTCCGGAAACTTCGATCACCTGGGGTTCTTTAAACGTGCACTGACATCGCACAGTACACGGGCCTCTCTAGACGCGATATTCTAAGGAGGCGATAATCTAATATCGCCTCCATCGAAATTGGAGCGCTACGGCCGGGATCGCACCCTGGTCTTTCGAGTCAGCAGCCGAGTGCCATAACCACGCGGTGGCCTGCCGTAAGGGAAGGGATAAGGGTCCACGGTTTATGAGTCTTTAGCGTCCCAAAGTGGCTCAGGCTATGAGGGACGTCGTAGTGAAAGGCTCCGGAAATTTCGACCACCTGGTGTTATTTAAGGGATAAAGGAGGGAGTGGAAGAAGAAAGGAAGAAAGATGTGCTGTACTTCGAGGTGCCGTATTTCTAACCCCAATTTGTAGCCGGCCGTTAATAATAGCCATATTATTTTTTCTTAGAATTTCGAAAACGAGATTACCTTCAGCGCTGTGTCTCAACGAATTTTGGCCATTACTCGCGCCATTCGAGAACCGCATGCCTACGGATAGTGAAAAGCGACGTCCATCGAATCGTTCCACTCCTTGCAGCCCGTACCACGTGACAATCTCTGCACCGCCCGCGCTGCAGCAGCAGCACTACCTCTTTCAGCGCCCAGTAGCATTCCAAACTTTTTTTTTTTCCCTGGAGTACTTGACTGGCATGGGACCAACTGGACGACCTGCGTGCTGTGGAGCTCCATGCACAGGATGTTTTGAGCGCTTAATATGTCGCTCTTTAATAAAGTGATTTTCTCTCTCTCTCTCTTTCTCGTACAAGTTTCCCACAGTCCCTAGTTGTAGCGGCGGATGCAGTGTTACCATTGTTACCTAAACAATGTATTCGCCTCTGTAGTGTTGCTTGAGAAGCAGCATTTAATCTGTGCGACTAACGCGAAAAAAAAAAAAAACCCTCTGTATTCCAGAGATAGAAGAAGAAACAAACTTTAGTCAAGGGCGGTTCAAGTTTGACGACAATGACAACGAAGGCGGGTCTCGGGTCCAGAATGGCGGAAGAGACAAGAAAGAAGAGAATTCAAACGACACGACCTGCGATTAGAGACAATTCTGTAACCTTTACGGGGTGAAAGTCTAAAGGCAAGAGCAGATGAGTGCTAATGAAAAGGACTGAGAACAATGACCCTAACGGGTAGGAGCCCTGTTGCATACCAAGAAGATCTAGCAGCCTGCAACATTCCGCAGCTGCGTACTTATAAGTTATCCCGCGGATTATACAGGTTGGGGCGCGTTTCTTGTACTTGCTGGGCCAAGCAAAAGAAAAAAAAAAACAGGAGAAAACGTGCGGCGGCGGAAAGGTCGTCGACTGCCTCGCATTTACATCTCGGGTCGGGCAAATGGCGGATCCTTGTCGACATGTTATGCCTTGACCTGGGCCTCACGTCACGTATATCGGGCGAGCGCCGCTAATGCAGTCGCAACTCGGCGAGAGGGGGCGCGCGTGTGTGTGCTGCGTCGTCGACGGAGCACGGAAACGCGACGAGAAAAATAGCGTTTGTGTATACCGCCGCGCACCTCGGCCAAACAGATATCGAAGCGAAAACTGTATGCGGGGAAAGGGGAGGAAGAGGAGGAAGGGGGGGAGGCGCTGAAACAGAACTCGCGTGTGTCGTGGCGCCTCCGACTCGAGACAAGGCCTTTCTGCCTTAATCATCCCTCGATGAAACGGTGCGGCTGTCACGTCACGGCGAGGGACGGAAGTACAGACTCCATTCGTGATATCATGTACACTCGCACGGTGTACACAATGGCGGAAGATGTTAGAATTGTGGCTTCATCCGCAAGATTGGAGCCTTCCTTTCAGTATTGTTTTAAATGTTTTCCGCCTAGCTCTATGCCGTTGGTAGTTTGTAAAAATGAAAAGTAGGAAACAGAAGGAAAAAACCCTCTCTTGTCCCTTCTTTAGACTACCTTCCGTGTATGTACAGATAAGATTTTCTCTAGCATTCTACAGAGAAGGGAAGCAGTTCTCTAGGCGCCCAGAATTGTTTGCCTGTAGTTTCCGCAGCGACGAAGATGGGACGCCACCAACTCGCGTCCGCAGCGCCGCCTTGCGGATTGAGGCGTCTTTTTTCCGAAGAGTTGGGAGGGAATGTGAGAGAACCCCGTTAACGATAACGTATCGCAGTCTGGAGACGTCCGTGCCCGTGCGCGTTCGTGTGTGCGTGTGCGCGTATGCGTACACGTATGTACGTATAAAAAACTTTTATACGGGTTTATCCTTCCGAGTGCCGCTCAAAGGCGCCATCGATGAAAGGCCGAAGGACGGCGGTGCGTGGAGCGGACGGGAAGATGTATGGAGCCTCGGGGTCAGATATTGTGTCCCACGCGGCGGACGACAGGTTGAAGGTTCCTCGGGACATTTTGCGCTCTTTTGCTGAGAAGGTACGCTGCAACGACTGCAGAAAGCAGCTCTGTGACTCCGCCAGATATACCTTAGCCTTTACTTTAGTGAAGGAAAAAAAACAAGAGAGCATTTGTGCCTTATACTCTGTGTCGATAGGAACCTGCCTCTTGTCTTCTATGCTATATGTCTGTAATCGCAAATGTGAAGGTTCCCGGTGGAAGAAGGACTAGAAAGCATTATTCCTGGCGCTGTCGTTATTGCTAATGTATTTTCCCTGTCCACTCGCGTCATGATAGCGGCTCGCACGCGACTCCAGCGCTAATGCACGCGAGGTATGACCTGGGGGAATGCGAGCCATTCTATGAAAACAAACGTTTCCGCACCTGAGTGCCCATGGAGCTGCCCAGTCTTGTCAGAGCTGCCCAGTTTCAGTCACAATGCGACGCCGCCCCGTTAAACTAGACTTTTCTGGGCACGTGAAATTTATTCTTTGTCACAACTAACAGACGGGTACATTGGTTAACGACTAAGGGTGTGCGAATAATACTTTTTTTTCCAGACCGAATCGAATGCAAACAGTGTAGCCTCGCTTCCGAATCAAGTAGGAACCGAATAGTGGTAGAACCGAATCGAATCTAATACGAATCGAACATTTGTACCAATATTTCGCTCCTTTTGCGAATATTCGTACAAAACGAGCAATTCTGCAAAATATTACAGCGCCAGAGGCGGCGTTACGGTAAGGTGCCTTAACATATAGTTAAAGCTATAGCTGCTAAAAGATGGAACAGTAATCTCTACCAAGGGGTTGCGACACGATGTCACTAGATTAACACTTTGACCGTCAGGTCATACGCAGAGGAAAACTGCTTTTTGCTACTGATGATGAACGAGAATAAACTAGAGCCGCACCTCAGGTCATTAGACGGGTGACAACTACGTATGAGGCATAGCCTCCGAGATTGGGCACCAAGGCAAGGGTTCGCTGAACTTGCCTGAGCCCTGCCGCGTCGTTTAGTTTTATAGCCTATGGGCCATGTACTGGCATTATGAACGCCGCCACACGAATGTACCAAGTCGCGGATCTGAACCATTTATTTCGCGAGAAGTGATCGCGGCATGGTTGTACGCGGCGTCGGTGAGAGTAGTGGTTTTGGAACATCTGTCGAAAAATATACGGTGGGCCTTATTCGCAAACTCTTGCCAGTTATGCGAAAAGTAATCACAAATTTAAGAACATATTCTATTCGTTTCGAACAATTTGGAACATACACTGTTTGGTTCGTTCGAATAAATGAATAGAAGGATATTCGATTCGCTATTCGAAATTTTCGAATATTCGCACGCCCCAATTAGCGACTGAAACAGATAACAACATCAGTGCCCACAAGAGAATTAAGAACGGCAAGACAAATCTACCGGAAGCTGGGCAGAAAAGGAGAAATGATAAAATTTATACAGCGAGGTCTGCGTGAAAGAAGGCCCTAGCCAGCGACATAGTTTCTAGATCGGTTCTCGCAGCATCAGCAGCACATGGGAGTGCGCGCGTTACCTTATGCAGTGCTGGAAAGCTAACTGTGTGGATGTTGTGCCTATAGACTGCCCTCAGACATAAAGAATGAGAGCAGATGGAGCGTCCTTGGAATTTTGTGAGCTTGACGCGCTCTCGGCATTTATTTCACAAACAACACATAAACAACCAAATTTAACGAAACAAAGACTATATTTTTCCCTTGTAGCTATTAGTGGCTTCCGTATAAAATCTGCGAAACAATAATGTGGTTGGTCTTAGTTCTCTCGCCCCTCAATCGACGTTTCTGATCAGTAGTGTTTATTTATAAGCTGTTTATGGAAAACTCCTGCGCCGAAGGCACTTTTGCATGGGGAAGATATGAATACTATACACAAGAAGAACATAGTACAAAACAAAGAATAATTAACCAAGGTTAAGGACTTCAACGATTATAACGAATATCCTGTTGAAAAAGCGAATAACAACAATCACTAGCATTATCAGAAGAAAGAACAAGAACAACAAAAATGAAAAACGCTAAGGTTCATACTATAGTTCAGCTGAAGACACACAGAGGTAATTATGAAGTAAAAAACCAAGAATGAGAATTATGGTTCGTTAAGTATTTCTCTTCAAAGTGAAGCAACTTCTTGGCATTTTCGCGGAAGAAATTATGAGCGCAGAGAGATAATCAGTCACAGTGTACTTTCGCTGTGCAAAACAGGGGCCAAGAGCTGTCTCTAGAAAAGAGGGCACGTTACGTTGCATAGAAAGAAAGTAACTGGTATGGTTTGGTTTATGGGGTTTAACGTCCCAAATCGACTCAGGCGGACGACAAGCATAGTGTTTACGGAGTCTGACTTCCGAGAAAATTCTTGTGCGGACTGATAACAAGCGACAGCGAATTACACTTTTTTTTTTCATCGGCCTAACTTTGAACTTTTGTGAATGCAAGAAATGCCGCCACGTTCACCATCTGGTCATCGAAGCTTCAATATTTTACAACATGGCATTATATAACGGGATTAAATAATGACATGTATTTGATGGCAGTTTACTGCAATTATATTTCTTTATCTTTCCGCAGGTGTAGCGCATGAATTCGCATAAGCAAAGAGCAGTGACTTAATTACTGCGGGTGCACAAAATGTACTACCGCGCTATTCGTAGTTCTCGTTGTAACAAACATTTAGGCGACGCTTAACCTCGTGAATGGTGTAACCTGCAGCATCTTACTAAAGATAATTATATGCCGCAAGGCACAAATTTACAGAGTATAATAATGCAAATTACTGCTTTCTTTAATACCCATATATAGATGCAACAAGTCTGCGAGCCCCCACCCCTGCACAGAGCCCGCTGAATCAAGTTCGCGAGCGTCATATTTAAATACTGCCTCTCGCCAAGTATTCTTTCCTGCAGAATCCCCGGAACATAAAACATGTCTGATGAAAGCTGCCGCGGAGGCTATTTCTCTAAATAAAAGCTCTAAGTTATTTTCTGTTTCGTCGAAGGGATTACAGAAACCGAGCAAAAATTCCAGGGGAGTGCAAAAAAAAAAAAAGGCAAGACGATAGCCCGTAAGAAATAGCTTTTATTGTTTGTTTAATTAATTTCACGAAACTAGCTCGTGGGCAGGCAATTAATAAAGTCCGGATTAAAAGCTGCAAGATTACGGCCCCTCCCGCTATAGCGTGCAGACTCAAAGGGAAGGCGCCAGACAGGAAAGCCGGGAGGGTGCTCGCTGTAAGGTAGCTCCATTTCACGCGTCAGTGACCGTGCTTTCGGGCTCCGGGAAAAGTTCACAATAACGGTCGAGCCGCCAGGTTCTGATGCCGCGCGTACCTATACAGGGCGGCCATCTTGGTGGCACCCTGAGACGGCGCGATTTGCATGCAAATATCGTCCCGAGAACCGGCCATTGAGGCGAACAATGAGGCGTCGTTGTCAAGGAGCGGGGAACAGATAACCTAGGGCTCGCTAGGGTAACAGGCTGGATTCCGAGGGGATGGGAAACGCAGTGGAAAGACTAGATTGGTGTACGAGATACAAGGGGACATTTGTCGGGGATAAGGTAGCCGCGACTGAACGAGGGCAGGACACTTTGAAGGCCCTTATTGTATTGGGCTTTTTGTCTGGAGTGAATAAAAGCTGGCTGATGGTGCTCATTGAGCTACGTAATGAAAGCCGTGTGAAATATTCGATATAAGCAGTATTTCGATAAAGACGGGTATACTGAAAAATGACTCAGGCAACTCGGGCAACAAAACACAGCGCGCAGTGACTTTGGGACGATAATTATAGTCCGGCGAGGAGCAGTTTCGAGCGGACTGACACAGCGTACGAGAAGTGCTTTCTTTCCTGAAGGCATGCTGTACAACCACTCTGGGCCAGTGCTGTGGTGCCGGACCCTCACAACCCAACCGTACAGAGCAAAGCTGGGTTCGTGAAGCTTCAAACCTCCGTACGAAACCAAAGAGAGCAACCGTCGACTGCAGCCCTAAGTGTCTGTGAGACCTCCGCTGCAGTAAAACGTATTGCTGATGATTTTAAACGCCACGCTACACAAAATGACAAAGTTAATTTTACAATATGCCTGTGGTCCCTGGATGGTGTTACCTCTTTACCTACGCAAACTCTCCGTGAGCTGTTCTCCTAAGCACATTTGCCACATTCAGTGCCAGGCCGCACCTGTCACATTTGGAGGGCTCACCACCTGCGAGCAAGCATGAGTGCGCGGGCGTACTTGCCGCACATCTTGAAAAAGAAAAAGAAATCCCGGTATCCTAGCCGCCCGTGAGGGAATATCGAAGCTCTTACCGCACAGTGTTGGCCTGGCACGCAAAATCAACCAACCAACCAATCAATCAATCAATCAATCAATCAATCAATCAATCATGGCCTCCTATTATGAGCCGCCACATGACGGTCTCGTGGTATTGCAATACGCACTTCCAGTACGCTAGCATCCCCAGCGATTCTTACCGCCGACTTACGAAAGCTGTTTTGGTCAGTCGGGAATATTGGCGTGCTTGTGCCTTCGCGGTAAGACGCGATCTTTTCTGCGCGAAAAAGGGAAGTCGTGCGCTCGTAGAATACGTGACGCGGGCAAGATCTATTCACCGCGACTAGGGTTTCTGGACGCACTACCACCCACCTCTGTGGCATCAAGCGTGATGCTTTGTCTTGTGTCCCCTCACCTTGACTGCGTCGATACGTATACAGTGCCCTCTCTCCATGGTGAGTCCGCTTCTCACATCGCATGAACCACAAACACCGCCAGGAGAGCAGCGTCGGCTCACTGACGCGTGACGGGATAGAGACGGAGGATAAACACGTTCGGTAATTAACCCCCGCCGAAGCGACGGAGTGCCTGCGCGCAAAAATAGGAGCACCGCCCCGATCCCCATAATCCGCCTCCTATACTGCATGGTGCTAATAGCGGCGGCTCGCGTGAGCTTGCTCTTTATTAGCTGCGTGCCTGAAGCGAAATGCTGACGGCGCTGGTATCGGATCAGTGGCCATAATAAGCCAGCTTGAGACGACTGACAGGTTCGGCGCGTACAACGTCCAGCAGGTGCGGTAGCATAGCTTCACGTCAATGTGATGTCAAAGCTCACAAGTTTGGCTTAAAACGATGCAACAGCGCGTGCTTTGTTATTGTTACAGGCAGGATGTACTTGATAATTACTTCCTGTGTTCACGTAATAAATGAATCAGGGTTTATTACAAAAAACTGTCGCAGGCACTGAAAAAAAAAAAAACAGAAGAGGCGGCTGTCAGAAAACAGAAGTTTCTAGAAGCGGACGAGGAGCGGAGGTGAGTGAAACGAGGCGGAGCTTAATGTTCTTTCCTTGGCCGAAATGGCTTGGATTCGAAATTACTGGCGCAGAAACGATCGACATTTAACGCTTATCGCTACGGGTGGCAAAACATCGGGCAATCATTTGCCGTGACGAGCGCCATCCCAAGGACATGAGCACTCGTATAGAAAAGGACTTGAGGAACGAAAGCAGCTATACACAGCTCGGGACGATGGAGTGCGATTCACGAATGCCGCTCGAAGAAGACGGCAGGCATGTCGTCGCGCGGAAAACGCGTATGGGGACGAAGTTTACTCAGCCACGTGGCGAATGAGGCTCGGCCCTCGGTCAAGCGCGAGGCTCTGGATTCAGGATCGTTCAGTGCTGTGCAAACACGTGCCGCGTCATTTGCATCCCGAGTTCTCTTCCTTTTCCGTCGGCCGCTTACTCGGCAAGACGCCGGCTCCCTAACAGGAAAACGCACTCCACGCAGGGATCTTCTTCTCAGCACGGTTGGCTGGGACGAGCGAGTGCTCAGCGCTGGATCGAGCAGAGCGACCGCGCGGTTAATGGCACGTGCCGGTATAGAGTACCACTGGCACCCTCTCTTGTTTTTCCGGTCGAGTGGATCGGAGCGCGTTTCCGAGACGACGACCTAGTTCGCTAGGCTTACATCGGGAGAGCCGAGTTTGTCGTGACTCGCGAACACGCAGTCATACAGGAGGAGAACATTACTAGGCCTGCTGTAATACAGACAAACAATTAATTAATACTAGATTTCTACGAGCAAAAGTCGAGGCCGCAGCTGTGGGGCCCGCCTTGAAGAAAGTCTGTGAATTAATTTAAACAACTGAAATCTCAGTATTCAAGCGTTTTTGCGTTCTGCTTTGATTGCAGGGTAGCCTCTACCGCGACCAGGTTCGAAAGCCCGATCAACCGAGCTAGCGCTAAGCTGCCAAATGACACAGTGGCTGAGCCACCGCGGCGGCTGAGCAGTCTAGAGTGACAGATTCCGTTCAACACGCTGCGTATCGTGAATCTTATTGCGGACGTTGGCGCAGGACGCTCACGTTACTCCTCGTGCGGTCTGTCCCATGCGCAAAGCTAGCCTAGCCGTCGTTTTCCAGTGCGAAGCGAAACGTGCTCGTTACTAAGGAAGTAACGGTTGGAAATGCAGTGAGGGCAAAAAAAAAAAAAGTTGCTTTAACTGAAACTGATGCGAATATAATTGATAGTAGATTTGTGTAAAAAAAAAAAAAATCCTCTTTGAACGTGCTGAGCCCAGTTCTCTTCAACCTTGTTCTTATCGGCCTGGTCGACGTATTGCCACAATCTGCTCATATCTCGGTATATGCAGACGACATCTGTATTTGGGCATCAGGGGTGACCCGTCCTCAAGTTCGTGCAAGACTTCAAAAAGCGGCATCGATATTGACATCTTATCTTCGCTTGCAGGGCCTGAACATTTCGACCGAAAAGTGTTCACTTGTGGCGTTCACACGCAAAATAATGTCACGTTACACCATTCGCATCAATGGCGAAGCCATTCCCTATGAGAGAAGCCACAGATTCCTTGCTGTTGTCATCGACAGGAACCTCTCGTGGAGTCCACATATCTACGACATGACAAAATAGACTAATTGCGATTGCTCACGTCCTCTCCTTCCTCGGGGGAAAGTCCTGGGGTGCATCAGTGCGCTCGATGCTACAACTGTACCGTTCCCTATTTCTGGGCTGCATGCGGTACAGTCTTCCGATATTCAGTTCCATTAGAAAGACAAACATCAAGACTCTTCAAAGTGTACAACCGCAAGCTCTCCGTATCTGTCTTGGACTGCCTAAATGTGCATCAACAGCAGCAACTGTTCTTGTTGCCCGGGAACATCCTGTTACTACATACATTGCTGTTGACACCATGAGAACACATGTTCGGCACCTCACACGGGTTCCCTGTCATCACCTCGCAACACTCCCAATAATTAGGCCGCGTACTGCATTCGCCAAAGTCATTGAAGCCCATCGCGCATATCTTCCATCGCAGTTCACCCCTGCGTCAAGACCGTGCTCACCCTTATGGAGTCTTCATGAACCTCGGGTTCACCTCTATATTCCTGGCATTACAAAGAATGCTGGTGTATCACTGCCCGCTCTCAAACAACTGACATTGAATCACCTGCATTCTTACCACAGTCACCGCATACATATTTACACAGATGGATCAGTTCGCTCGACCAGTTCTGCGGGGCCGGTGGTGATACCGGCGAGATCCATCTTCATGAAAGTGAAGACGACCTATCCAACATCTTCAACTGGTGCGGAACTCGCAGCCTTAAGGGCTGCGGTAGAGTTCATCATTAAAGAACCTCCACATGACTGGGCGGTTTTCACCGACTCTAAAGCAGCCCTTCAAGCCCTGCAAGCTGCGCTACGCCGCGGGTCGCAGGAGCAACTTGTTGCTGAGATCCGTCTACTGTACCACGGCACCGTTTCGAAAGGTCATGACGTCATTTTTCAATGGCTGCCAGGACACTGTGGCATTAACGGTAATCACCAGGCCGATGCGGCTGCGCGTTCGGCTCACAACGACGGACTTCCAGTGAGGATCCCAATATCGGGACCTGACGCTGCGCGTGGGCTTCGCCCTTTGGCGCTGGAGCTCACACTTTCAGCGTGGAACACGGGAGAGTTTTGCAACCTCCGCCTCAAGGCACTGGACCCTGAACTGCACCTTCGTCTTCCACGTAACTTAGAACGTCGCGACGCAACACTGTTATGCCGTTTATGGATCAGTGTTGCATTTACCAATTACTATGCTTTCCGGATGGGGATGGCCGACAGCCCTGCATGTGAGAGCTGTGGTTGTGAGGAGACCATCGCTCATCTTCTCTGTGAGTGCCCTGCATTTGCGGGTGCAAGACATACACTGTGTTGTGCCCTGGACCGCCTCGATCCTCGCCCATTAACAGAGCAAAAGATCCTCGGTCCGTGGCCACAGCAGTCGACTGTCCTCAAGGCATACAAGGCACTCTTTGCCTACTTGAGAGCGACTGGATTGAGTGACAAATTGTGACAGCGTTGTGCGTGTGTGTGTGTTATGCCTTTTTTCCCTTCTCTCTTCCTCCTTTTAGTCCCCTAATTCCTCTTCCTCAGTGCAGGGTAGCCAACCGGAACACCTTTCTGGTTAACATCCCTGCTTTTCCCTCCTCCTCTTTATCTATCTTGAACGTGCTGTTGCTTATGGCATCTATGCGGGTGAGTTTGTCCACCGTGATTACGGCTGCCTCGCGCGGCGGATGTTAGTTTAGTCATCTTCGA
>JARKHS020014600.1:0-83628 GCA_030143305.2 Amblyomma americanum | reverse complement strand
TTACGGATAACTGCAGGGACCTTCACAGTATTACAGTTTCATGACCAGCAGCTTCACCTTATACGTTTTGCCTCACTTTATATTACATTTTTACGCAACGTTACACAACGCTGGCTCTGCGGTCGTAATCGTCCCATTTCACGGAAAGCGAGATTCTGGACCCTGGTTTCGCGTGGGGTTGAAACGTTAAAACAGTCGTGAACCGACATTTGACCGCGTCTCATGGACACACGTTAGCCGGAGTCACTCCGAAATATATTTTTTCTTTCCACCAGCACGTAACTCTCAACGATTTGTGTCTGAAGTCAAGTACAGTATTGATGTCTTTAAACTGAAATAAATATATTATAATTTATTATTTAGCGAGTCGATGAACGCACTAATACGCAGAGGTACCGTTTGGGGCAGAAACGAATAAAGAAGCAGTCTCGTGTTTTTCGGCGAAGGATAACTGGATTTCAGTTATTCCAAGGCGTGTGCTATACGATGTCGACCTCTGCATTTTTCACCTTAGTTTGAGACAGCAGTTTAAAACGCAAGTGGCTCTGCGACGTTACAACGTTGTTATTAAACAAACAAGCATTCTTACGTGAGCTGCGAACTGCGAGATGAAAGCCGCGCTGTGACGCATCATACTTTACCGAAACAGCACGAAAGCTCGAGCGGGCATAGTTTTGAGAAAGGGAAGACTTTTCCACCACTAGAAATGGTATATGGCGCGGTGTGTGAGGTTTAATGCCCCCAGAGCTGCAAACCTGCGACTAGAGCTTTTTAACCTCCTATAACGTCGCACACCATACGGGCGGTTTTGCATTTCGCCTCCGTCGAAATGAGGCCGTCGTGGCCGGGATTCGATCCCACGACCTTGGGCTCTGCATGCAGCCGAGCGCCTGAGCCACTGAGCTGCCGCGGCGTGTCTACCTATTGAGAAGCAGTGCGAAAGGAGTCCGACTAAGAAATAAAACAAGTTCTAATTAGGAGCGCACTGCGTCTATGCGTCACCTGTCGAATTACGGACGCCTTCTTACATCTTCTAAGAAATTGTGGCGCCTCTAAAGTGCCGTATTTCCTGATCTATAGGTTGCACTTCTAAATCAAGATCTTTCTTGTTAAATGAAAAGAAGGAAACTTCGCAGATTTAGATAAGATTTACCTGTTACGAAAGCTTCCGCCGGAAGGGACTAAATACTCTGGCATATCTTTAAATCCAGGCTGAGCTGATTATCAGCATAGTTAACACAGACATTGGGCTATAGTTCGTGTTTGGCAACTAATGCATTGCAAGAACCAAGAAAGAAAAGGGGGTAGAAACGTGGATGAAACCGATGGAACAAGGCTCGGAATTAACTCGAACCGTAGTCTGCGAGGCTCGAAACACGTAACAACGCTGCGCCACCCAAATCGGAAAGTAGTCGCAGAAATCATTGCTGTAACTCCAATCTGGTCATGCTGACTTGTGCCAGACAGACGGCGCTATACCGCGAACCTTTAATCAGATGGGTTCGGGGACCGGAAGCCGAAACATTCGCAATTTTCTTACTACTACAATGTGACTCGGGTTGACAGTCTCATCTGCACAGGATAGCAGCAGAGTGCATCTCTTAATTTCGAGTGCTTTTCCAAAATCTAAGTAAAAAAAAAAGAACACTGCACATTTCACTGAATTTTCACTGAAATTCCAGACTGGTGCAGTTATTACTGAGGACATGCGCAGAGCAGTACAGTATCAGTCGTACTTTCGTCCGAAAAGTCTACGTACAGATAATAAAAGGATAGAAAAGAGGGATAAAGGTGAGCGATAGAAGAAGAAGAAGCACGACACGGGCTTCCAATAATGCTGGCCATACCTTGCTTCGTTTGTCGCACCGACCATTTAATCACGGTCTTTGTGAATCTGGCTCGAGCGAGAATGTTCCCGCGTGTTAGTGCGCGCCGACTCCGGAGAAGAAAGCGTCTCGGGAAGCTTCGCGAAGCATACGCATCGACCATCCTTGTCTTCGGATGTTACTTTTTTTTTTCCTCAGCAGAGCTTACTTGTTTCTCTCACCTAATCTGAGAGGCGTTGAGGAACGCTCGCACTCGCGTCTCTCGGCTAAAGAAACGTACGGCTTCTCCCGGCCAGCGTTCCTAAGGTGCGCAGTGCCAACGGTCTTCGAGCGGGAAAATTTCCGAAGAATTCGCGGAATGCTTTCATTCCGCTGATGCAAGGATGAGAGAGAAGCTGCGGAGACTGGAGAAGGAGGGAAAGAGTGAAACGTCAGAAGTAAGAGAGGGCGGCCGGAATGAACAGTGAATGATTTGGCCTGTTCGCAAAACAATTCCGCGGCAGATCGATACGCTTTTCCAATTTTCTCCGATTTACACAACAACGGCTGCTTCCTTTGGTTATCTCGGGGAGCCTGCTGAGCGCGTGCCGAATGGCGGAACTCGCCGAGTGCATAGATTAAACTGTAACCATTTCTCTGTTTTGTTTTGTTTTTATTATTATTACTGCAGTTCGAGCACGGAGAACTGTTCCGAACAACTGTACCGTTTTCTTGAAGCAGTGTTGAATGCCACGCCTACGACTGAGATTTTGTGCGAGACGGTTCGACGTTAGCGATTTTTTTTTAACAGGCGCCGTATTAGCTCCTGAAGAAACCTTGCCGAGATGCTACGAAAGTTGGTGGGAGGCAGTAAATCTACGTGCGCTCCTTTTAAATTAACGTTGTGAGTGAACAAACCTAGGAAATTTTTTTTCACTTTTTTAAGATATGAATGCTGTCAGAATGAATAAAGATTCGCAGCATCGTATAAAGCGAAAGGCAGAATGTACTGTATAGTTATACAGGGTGCTCTCCGGACACAATTTTAATTTTTTCTAGACCATTTTTTTCCCGCCCTTAACTTTTCTGTTTCGCCGACAGCAGCAATATCTTCATTCCGGAGAGACGGTTTTTGTTAAAGGGACTCTGAAACACTTGCCGAGGAAAGCACATCAACTCGCTTAATCACTGTAATGTGTTTTCATGAAAACCTGAGCCAAATAATACAGTTCTAGACGCAGCAGAGGACCCACAATCACGCGCGAAAGTTGACGAGCCATTCCCGGCGACTTTTTAATGCTCGCGCCCTCCTCCGTCGCTCGCATCTACGTATACATGTTGAGAGGTGGCTGCTGGTTAGATTCTTTCAGACGTCAGGCAGCTACCGTGGCCGCGGCCAATAATGCGCGTAGCTCCAGCGGGTCAGGAAGCTCTCCCCCGGAGGAGGGACCGGCGGAGGAGCGCCGACATTCCAGCGTGCAAAAAGTGACGAGAGAGGGAAAAGCGCGAACACGCGAAATTCAAATTTTGACTGCAGATAACTCAGTTTCTAAAAAGCGCATTAGAAAATTTCTTGCTGGACAGTATTCGTGAAGAGGCGTGCTTTAACATTTCAGCCATACTGCAACTAGATTAGAGCACCCTTCAGAGCCCCTTTAAGGCCTGTTGGTACTGAAAACGCATTCGGTGCAGCTTTACTGGAAGACTTTCTGATAGTTAAACAAACTTCTTATAAGGATTTGATTCCCCCTGCTTAGAGCGTTGGTTTTGGTGGGCGTCCCCACAAAGAGGTTCTTGGAAGCATAGGCGGCCCCTTCTTTAAGCCAATCCAAACTGGGACTTTGGCGTAAAGACATTGCATTGGTTAACCTCGTAAATAAAGTGTAGGGTATCTTATTTTAAGCAAAAGTTGAACAAATCTGTCCCATTTTTTTTTTAAATCTAAGTCTTTCTCGCTTCTCATTCTCATATTTTTAAATATACGGTAAGCACAACGCTTTCATTCAAAGTGTCGAGGCTGGTACCTTTGATAATAAGGAATTAGGTTATTATTAATAATTTCACAAAGAAAATGGTAGACAAATCAGCGGCTCGTTATGACATCTAATGAAGGAAGCCAACAGTCACTAAACCAAGGAAAGCACAGGGGAGTTCACAGAGAAATGCAACTTTTTTAGCCTGAGTCGACCAAAGACCTCGTGTTTGGCGCTCTTTGGCCTTAGATACCCTTGCGCCATAAAAACCTAGCATCATCGTCAGAAAATTTAAATTCAAAGCGTTTACTTTAAAATTATACTAACTTCAAATAGCAGAAACACAAGTTAGTTTTAGAGTATAAGTCAGCGCAGAGGCGAACTAGCATGAGTGTCTTCTCAACTGGAAATCCGAATCATATTTAAATGGGCTCTGAAACACCTTCTGAGGAGAATACATAAACCCGCTCAATCACTGCACTGTTATAGCGTTGTGTTGTCATGAAAGCCAAGTAATAAACTTCTTCACACAGTAGATAGTCCACAATCACGTGCGAAAGTTGGCCAGACTTTCCGGCGACTTTTTCATGCTCGCGCCCTCTTCCGTTTCGCGCTTCTGCGTATGGCCGTTAAGAGATGGCTATTGGTCAGATTCTTTCAGACGTCACGCGGCTACCATGACCGCGGCCAGTCAGCCGCGTCGCTCCGGCTAGGCCAGGAAGCTCCGCCCCCAGGGGATTCCCGCTCGCATCGGCGGTGGGGCCGGCATAGCAGCGCCGACCTTTTAGCGTGCAAAAAGTGACGAAAGTAACGGGAAAGGCGCGAAGATGCTGAAATTCAAATTTTGGTTACGGATAATCCGTCTTCTAATAAATGCATTTAAAAAAATCTATTTGGAGGATATTCGTGCAGCGGCGTCCTTGAATAACACGGGCATACCGCAACTTAATGAGAGCCCCTTTCAGAGAGTCCACTTTAAGGCTGCAACTCGTTAACCGTAAGTGACTTCGCCGCTCTGAAGCAGACGGCACGTGACAACTTATTCTCCCGAAGAGAACAAAATGGACAGAAAACATGAGTGCCTGCTGACAAACTAAAATTTCGTGACTTTGATTTACGCGCGCTTGTTATCCTAGGCACCTGCGTCTTATTGTACGAACGTAAAGGTGGAAAGGAAAAAAACAGAACCGCGCGCAGATTTGGAATGGCGCTTCAATAAAACGAAGAAACGGTCCCGAACACACGTCGCGACAGGTCTGGAACGCGAACTCTCGGAAGAGCCTCGAAGAACAATTACGCCCGACGCTTCAACTTTCACGAACATGCATCTCTGTATTTACATAAAACAAGACAGGTGGCAGCAGCAGCGTACTCGAAGAGGGCGCAACACGTTCGACCGGTCCTGTGCAAGCTGCTCGTTCAAACAATGCAGACCCGTCGGGTCTCAGAGGACGTGAGAGTGAATGCAGAGACCGAGAAACGAGGCAAGGTTGAAGCGGAGCGCATAGTAGACAAGGAACACGTCACTCGACGTTGATGAGGCAAGTATTTCGTCTCAAGACTCGTGCTCGGGCCTCGTCGGGAACCGCGAACGTCTACACGAGCAAGTAAGCACACCACCGTGGCAGCTGCATGGCCGCCATTGCCTTCCCGTCCCGGCCAATCAAACGCCGCGCGGGAACCGCGTGGCACGGAGAGGCGGTTGGCGCGGGGCACGGCAGACCGGATCCGTCCCGCAACGTTTCTTGATTTATGCCCCCTGGCGGCCATGCGTGGCGCGCCGGTGGCGAGCCACTGTTTACTGCCGAGATACGTGGTGGTGCTATGCGCGTCCTTGCGCGCAACGCCTCCGCGAGGTCCATCCACTTCGAACCCTGCCGCCAGTAGCGACGCCACTGCAGCGCGCATTCGTTGAAGGGGGGGGGGGGGGGGGGGGAGGAAGTACATAAAGACGGGCCTAATGAATCCTTGTCGCACTGAAAACGTAACATGCTTCGGCATACATATACGACGCTCATTCCTTTTGCACACCGCGGGCTGGTGCGGCTGTCTTTGTTCTGCGCGCAATGCTTTCCTCCCCTCTTCCCTGCCTCCCCCGCTCTTGGGCCTGGCCCTTCCCCGCGGTCTCGTCTATATATCTCTCCTTCCTCCCCACGCGGAGCTCGCGTCGATCCGTTTGGCGGAATTATTTATCTTGCGGCCCAGACCCACGCCCGGGAGCCGCCTTCCGTATGTCGACGTTACATTTGAATTTCATCCTTCTCGGGCCGCTTCGATGACGTCGCCCTTTACTGCCCCCTCCCACTCCACCCCAGCGCGCGCGGGCCTGCTGAAACGAAATGGCCAAGGCAACAGCCGCGCGGAACGCAAATCGAACCCCCGGTATATAACTCTTGTCTTCGCCTCCCCTACTCCCCCTCGTTTGCCAAACCCGTACGGTTCACTTTTCTCCTCTTTCGCGAGTTTAACCGCAGACAGAATGAAAACGCCAGCTATCTGCCTGCACGCATTGTGCGCGTAGCTCGCGAAGGTACTTACGCAGAGAGAGTATAGTGACTCTTTCTTTCTATATATTCCGCTTTACATCCCTCCTTTCTTTCCTTCTGTGCAAGTGCTTGCGTGTGTACTCCTCTTCTGTCTATCTCCGTATGCGGCGTGCATCAACTGTAGTCACTCTTTCTCTTTTATCGCTTCCATCAGCCGCGTACGTCAAGTGTGCTGGCCGGTGTGGGGGCGAATGTTTGTTACCGTGCGTCAGTGCTTACATAGCATATACATGTAGAGGTACGGAGGCAGACAGGTTCCCCCAGGAGCTGCCGTTCGTTGCTGTAGAGCAATCATTTATTCTGCGGGAATTTCGTCCCAAAAGCTCATTAATCAGAGCGGGAATAGAAACGTATACCCGGCGCGCGCGTGGCAGAGCTGGATTTGGTCCGGCGTAGTCGGGGCTGCTGGATGGGCGGTTCGCAGCAAGTCAGCACTTTTGTAATCCCCACCACGCGCCCTGCTTGCCGTCGAATAAATGGGCACTCGCGTGCCGGCTCACGTTCTCGGTCGTCCTCTCTGCTTCGGTGAGGTTCTGCGCGCTTGTCAGAGAGGCTCGACGCCGAATACGCGCCCGAAAAGCTGCGCACTGCGCGTGAATGCGCCCCGCTAGCAATTTACACGGTAGTCACCATTCGACATCAGTCGTAAGATATGGCTGTTCGTTGACAACAGACTCTGTTTTTGCTTGCGGTGACGTCGTTTTACGAAGATAAACAGTTGGAGGCAGGTATGGACTGCTCAGGTATCGAGTTGCTGTAACGTGCTTAAGAAGATATGTTATGTTCACCCGATTAGCCGTAAATTTCTGCAGCGAGCCAAACGCGAAGTCGATGCACCAACCGATAAAAGTATTCAGCGCCAGAAATTAGAGGCTGAACGAGCCTTCCAGGACATAGTTGTTAATCGCGTTTTATTAACACTGTTTCTGTACTACGCAAAAAGAAAAAAAAAAAACGCTGGCCACGGGGCACAAGACGCTTGCCATAAAACAGTTTGACCGCAGCTTTCGCTTTCAACTGCGCCTCTTGCCACCGCATGCCTTTTTATGTGTTTTAGAGGAATACAGTTGAACTTCGTTATAACGAAGTTTAAGTGGCCCGGAGATTACTTCGCTATAGCCATAGCTTCGTTATATCCCGCGTTGACCGAGCTTCCAAGGGCAATCGTCATTCCTTCGTTATATAAATTATTTTATATAATATGTTTCGTTAACACGAGGTTCGACTGTAATTGTATACTGCCACAAAGCGTTGCATGATTAAGAAAAAACTTTACAGAGCGCACATTGTATTATCAAACTATCCCATGTTTTATCAACGGTCATGGAACGATGAGGAAGCGCTGAAGAGGGCACGAGAAATGTTCAGCGACCACCACGACACGATCACGACAATGCAAGAGTTGCAGTCAAAATCAGCGGAGCGGACAAGCTTCATGCCCAGACACTCCACCTCATCGGCGAAGGAGGAGAAAAGTGCAAATCGGTCGCGCGCCGTACCGCGCCCCACAAATGACCGTCGGGAGGCCAGGTCATCTTTCTCTTGAGAAGGCGACCACCGGAAGAAAGGAGACCGGAACGGAGAGGCTGCCCTTAAAAAAGAAGCGACGAGCCAGCCGATCGGGCACCGCTCAAAGCGGGAGCAACAGTGGCGCACGGTCAGGAAAAGCTTCATCTGTTCGGCTCATTAGGAAGCACGCAGTTACGACTCGCCGGAGCCAACCCGGCGCCGACGCCGAAGGCTGGACTTTGCTCGCGGCGGACGCGATGGAAAAAAAAAAAGTAGAAGAGCAGAAAAGAAAGACAAACGGTCTGCTTTTTCTCTGGCGCGCTAATGCGCACTTCCCATGCGTGCGCAGGCGCCGGATTACCATCATCTCCCGCCGGAGGACCATTCATCTGGGGCAAATCGAAATTAAGACTTAAGCTGCATCGAATTAAGGCACTTAATTCCCCGGGAGCAGGTGATTCGGTCTCATCTTTTTCTCGTTTTGGCTGCGCGCTACTAAACACTGCCCTACACAGGGCTCGCCTTCCGTCTTCGTCGGCGCGGAGGGCGGGGCTGGAGTTCGGACTCCGCGACCAAATGGGGGCCATTAGGAGGACAAGCAGCGAGCCCGCGGTTCGAGTACGCTCCTCGGCGGACGGGCAGAAAGCGCGCGCCCGACCACTTTCGCGCTGGAGGGGTGAAGGGGAAAGGGTGAGCAGGTGGAGGAATGAAAGTGAAGGAAAGAGTTTGCTCAGCGCCGCTGGCGACGCCTCCCGAACCTAGCGCCGACTCGTGTTGTGCTCAGCGAATCGCCGCGATTCGCCGCCGATACTGCTGTCACGTGCCCCGCTCGCGCGGACAGGAAAGAGCGTCCATCTCGAAACGGATGAGCTCGCAAACACCGGGCCGCCGCGGGCGTGTGTGTGTTTCGTGCCGCGCGAAGCGAGGACCGCAGCCAGCGTGAGGAGCCTTCTTTCGCGTATGCAGAGCAGCTTCGGGTGCCCGATCCATCTCTTTGGCGTCTCTCTTTTCCCCTCCTCCGCACCAGCTCGGACCCCCTTTTGCCCTCTCCCGACTGAGCTGGATGGGTGGGACGCGTGTTTACAAAAAGTTCGATGAGAGATCGCTACGCGCGGATTTTCGTCTCGCAGTGGTGGCTTTCCCCATCCGCGACATGACGGAGCCCCATATTTCCACGCAAACGGGTGGGTGTGGCGCGCGATGGCAGCGCGCGCAGCGAGAAATTTGCTCATTTTCTGCGTTTCTTCTCTTCTGGGGCAAACAGAGGCAGGAGAATTCTCTCTGAGCGACGACGGTGTGGCACGCGAAGGCTCTCGCGCAGTGCGTGCTGAAGAAGTAGAAGAGGAAGCAGGTGAAGAAGAAGGAGCGATGACGAATGCGAGTTGGAATAGGTTTGTTTCGTTAAACAAGACCTGGGTTTGTTTGTGACAAGTAACACGTGCGCGTGCTGGCACGCCACTTGTTTATCATTCCCAGAACCTGCGAAATGAGAAACATAGCAAGGTGGAGCGGCTCTCAAATTTAATCAATCATATTGCATTTAAGCTTCTTCCAATAAAATATGCAGTTGTGCAACGTCAGATTGACCAGTGCCGCGACAAACAGTGAACAACCGCGACTTTTTTTTTTGCTTCACTTGCAATTTTTCCAGTTGTTTCCCGAAGTTGCCAGCACGACAGAAAGGAACAGGGCGGGCACAGGACGATGAAGATGAACGACAAAGGCGATATTCGACGCCGTTCTTTGTTCGCGCTGTTCATTTCTGTCATGTCAAACCAACAAATCCGTAGCAACACCCTTGTGACTAGGAAGCTGTACCTAACGGAAAGAAGCCGCTATGCTCTTGGGCTATCAAGATATGAAACATAAAACTGTGCGAAACGCATACTATTGAGAAATGTTTTCGAGGAGTAGCATTTTCAGGCAACGGAAAAACGAATTGGACTTGTTACACTCCATTCTGTTTCAATCAGTTTTCTACTGAAACAGCGTAAGTTCTGACTAAGAAGACACGAAAGCTTGTTCAGAAATGTGTTGCGGAACATACAAGGCAGCGAGCTATATTCTTCCTGCTTTAAGTTTTGTTTATTTGTAAGTTTGCTTTCAGTACGGAGCTTACCTCTTGTTTTTTGGTCATTTCAACAAAATCGCTGTTCTTGTCACGCATGCCTCGTAGGCCATTGGATCAGTTCTGGGTTTCGGCCTGTACTGATAACTTTAGTGCGAATTCAAAGTACTATTCCGATGAATAAACCCCGAGCAAAAGCTTGCGGTGTTGCGGGCTTGTGCCTAGTTAATGAAATAAATATCCGCGACTGGGATTCGAACCCGCGGCGGTACTAACAGATCAACTTCGTTGGACACTGCACGAGTGCACTAGGCTATTGCGGCAGCCGATCACGCCTCGCGTGTTAAACTGCAACACACTCTCGCGCTATGCATTGCACATCGTCTTCTTCATCAACTAATACTACTATCTAACTAACATTCGCGCTTTTAGTCACGGGGAGCCAGTGACAGAGGGATGTGCGCTGCATGCCTTGGCGTGGACAACGATGTCGCAGAAACACGGCACTGGGGCATAGGCCGCCGGCGTACGTTGGGTAAACTGGTATTGACGACGAAAAAGTTGAAGACGCGAATAACTGACTCCTTGCGTCAGTGGACACCTCAATCGCGCTTTCAGGTACGTGGCGGTGGTGTCCACCTGCAAAAACCCGTGCTTTCGCACAATATTACGTGCGTAGCAATGCTAAACCGCCAGCCTTTTTTATTTGTCTCTTTATTGTTGTTTTCGTTCTGTCCTAAAGAAATAAGCAAAATACAGTCAGTTCTGAACTGAGTAGCACCTTGTGTTTTAGAGCCCGAGTAGCGTGTTATATCATACCTCACATGGTGCACTTTACGCGCCTTCACGCTGTGTGTTGCACTCTTGGCCTGTCATGGTTTCTTTCTTCTGCATTATTGACCAATTATGAACAAGTGTCATTCTGCCGTTTCTCGCTGACTTTTCTTGTTTTGCACCAATACGGTCATCCGGTCTGTAGTGAGCTTGTAGTTGTCTCCTGAAAGCCGTCGAAACAGCTCCCATAATTGCACATTTTATTTGAAATTACAACTTCGTCGGGCTTTCCTGTCGTCCGCAAAAGCAGAAATGTTTGTGCAGAGAGGCATTATATTAAATATCCGCGGGTAAATACAAACCTAAAAAGAAATACTTTGCGTTTCACGATGCGAAAGAATTAGGGGTGCGGGTATATTCGAAATTTTAGAATAACGGATCGATTATTCTCCTATTCGATTCGTACTGCTAATAAAAGTACTAAGAGCACTATTCGCATACCCCTAGGAAGAACCTGCGCTATTGGTCTCTCCCTTTTACAGAGCTCCGCTTTTGCCCGCGAGTACTCAGGAATTTCGGAGGTATTAATAAAACTTGAAGCACTGAGGAGCTGAAAAACTCAGGCAGTAAAACTGGTGCTGTGAGGCATAAAACTTCGCTTTACCTAACGCAATAAAATGAGGCAGGGAACGGTATGACCAATAAAGATTCGGAGGAAATACAAAATCTCAGGAAGGGTGCAGCTTTTTTCGCATGAGTGCACATCGGGGACTGCAAATATTCGTGAGCAGAATTCTCATTAGGCGGCTTAGAAATGTCTGTAGAATACAGAAGAAATCGTCGTGGAATTGCTTGTAAACACCCCGATACTTCCCTAATGACTGCTGCTGTCTGTTCCTTCGCATTGTCATCATTCAAAGGGGACGCGAATATTGGAATTAATTAAAGTGAATATTTCAACACTGGCCACCCGATATCTCTTTCTTTCCTTTCATCACGCTTTGTGGCTATTCGAAAAAAAATTCTGGCTGTTTAGCATGGCTAAGCAGAAAATATTGTGCGAAAGCACAGTCTTTCGCAGGTGGACATCACTGCCACGTACCTGAAAACGCGATTGAGGTGTCCATGGACCCGGGGTGCCAGTTATGCGCGTCTTCAACTTTTTCATCTTCAGTGCCAATTTACCCAATGTGCACCAACGGTCTATATACTCCAGTGCCGCGTTTCTGCAGCAATGTTGTAAACGCTCAAAGCATGCAGCGCACATCTCTGTAACTACCGCCACATAGCTCGAAGCGCGAATATTAGCTTCAAAGCAGTATTAGTGGACGAAGAAGACGAGGTGCAATGCACAGCGCGAGAGTGTGTTGCATGATCTCCTTACAAAAATTGTTTTAGGCAGTCTATAGACTGTCCACAGACTTCTCTCTATAAAGCCTATAGACTCTTTATGGACAAACCCCAGAGAACAGTCTATAGGCAATACAAATCATATAGACAGTCTACTGACAAACTATAGATTTATGGCCATACACATTTAGTAGAGGTTTGTCTATAAAAAAGTCTATAGACTATGAATAGACAAAAAGAAATATCTATAGGAAGGCAATAGAGTCGATAAGAAGTCTATAGGCCGTCTATAGACCATTTTTGTAAGGGTCGGGAGGCTTGATCGGCTGCGGCGATACCTTGGTGCTCTCGCGCAACGGCCTGCGAAGCTGATTTGCTCATGCCGCCGCGGGTTCGACTCCCAGTCGTAGGTATTTGATTTCTTTTTATTTATTACTTTCACTTGGTCTCAAACCCACAAAAACCGCTAGCATACAAACATCCCAAGATCTTGCTCGGGGTTGACCCATCGGAATAGTGCTATGACTCATTACGGCGCTTTGCTATCGCTACTCCTATACAACGGCCGTATGACGTCAGCCCAACACAAACTTGTCGCGCTTTGACGCTCTGCATTCAAAATCCAAAGGGAAGGTTCATTAACGGCATTAATATGGCTGACATTATACATAGCCTCTCGTAGGATGTAAGTAAAAAATAAAACGAACCACCAACTTGCTGAAAGCAGGGCTCTCTCGCAAGGAAATTAACCATTAACCGAAGAATAACGCGAATGCCTTTCGCCGGAAGCTTCGCAAGCGCACGCAGACAATAACGAAGCCCCCCTTCAAACCTCATCGCTGGATGGCAGCGGCGTTAATTCAAGCCCCAGCGTCAAAGCCGCGCCTCTTCTTCAAAGAGAACAGGCAGACGGGGGGCTTAGCGCAGCCAAGGCAGGGGTGGGGGAGTGCTTTGAAACAGCCTGTTTGACGATTACAGCATTTCAGGCTCGTTCGAGCAGAAATTTATTTATATTTACTCGTTTCGCTCTTACTTCAAGCGCACCTTTGTTTCCTTTTTTTTCCCTTCCTTTCATCCCACTCTAGTTGCGCACGGTGAGGCGTCCACATCCTCCTCTTGTTGGAAACGTCTGTCCCCCCCGTGGTTCCCCTTCTTTCATCTCTCGGGCAACACGCTTCGTCCCGCGAGTAGCAGTGGCCGTGCAGACGGAGCGCAGGGGAAGCAGAGGGGGGGAGAGGGAGGGAAGCGCGGGTGCATCAGGTGCGGCGGGAACGCCGCGCCTCATTATCTGCGGTTCTAATTAAGACAATAAAATTAGCTTAAGCGAATCGCGCTGGGCCGCTTTTTCCGGCCTCGTCGTGTCTGGCGTGTGTGTGTAAGTGCGTGTGCGCTTGTGCGCGCGTACGCGCATATCTCATCCTCCTCCCCCTCCCTCAACCTAGCCCTCGCCTCCGCACACGCGATCCTTTTTTCGTATTTACTTGTTTATACGTAACGCTCCTCTTCCTCGTTTCGCGCTCTCTCGTTCCTCTGCTCCCGCTTTCCGGGAGCTTCTCAGTCTCGGCGGTATACGCCCGGACGTTCGCACGTGCCACGCCATCTTGCTTACCGCGCTCAAGTCGCCATAGTGGCCCACGCTACAACCCCCCCTCCTTTTTTCTCAAAGCGTCGCTGGTCTCCGCGTTCGCGTCAAGTGCACGGCGCGAGGAAGCGTCGGCGACAAGCGGCGCGCTGACAAATTGCTCGCCGCCGCTATACTGCGCGCCTTCCGTCCGACGACGGTGGCGCTGTTGTCGCTCGCGCTTCAGCGCGTTTTTTAATGGAGAGCCGGGACAGATCTGGCGCACTAGCGCCGACGTGAGGGAAGACAGGTCGCAGTGCTCGAGGCGCGAAATGCGGTGACGAAATGCAGGGCGGTCTCGCCAGCTGCGGCGAAGGCGCTGGGGCAGTCTCGGTTTTCCGGTCTGCCTGGGACGGTGCGAGCTTTTAATGAGGGCCCGCGGCTCGTCATATTTTTGGGAACGCCCAGGATGGCGGCCCCCTTAAATTGCCCACGAGTGGAGAAGAAACCAGAATGGTGGCGTGAGTGAGGAGATCGAGTTATGTGACACCCTGAGGAGAAGGAGCTCACGCACGACTCACCCGTGATGTCGTATGAACAGCGATGCCATACATCGGTATCGTTTGATACCTGTAATACCGATACGCCGCTAGCACCGTCTGCCTTTCGCGCTGAGTGGGATTAAGGACTGAGCGACAACGCAGCATGTGTCTCTAAAGGGGGGATTGTTATGAAATACTGAACGTTCGAAGGCACTTTGCAGGTTCATGTGAGTGTATATTTTATGTATTAATATGCTATACATTGTCTGCAGGTGGCGTTGGCAGAAGCACAGCACGGTGACGTCATAGCATGCATGTTTGCCCCAGAGAATCGCGATGCTGATGGATTGCCCCATTTCAAACCAGCACTCCCTGTTGTAATTGGGTGGTGTAGGCGAATTTTATCCGTATTTACTTGCTGCGCTATCGTTGGCTTTCAAATACCAGCCTAGGTGACATTTTACATTCGTTGTGACATTAAAGCCGCAAGGAGGAACTTAAATTGTTTCTCTGTGCTGCGATCGAGATGACCGGTTACAAATACTGCCAACAAAATTTTGCGACCTTTCGATGGTACAGAAAAATACCAGTAGTCAGTAACGGCCTCCTTCAACTGTGACGTAGGCATATATATATATATATATATATATATATATATATATATATATATATATATATATATATATATATATATATATATATATATATATATATATATATATATATATATATATATATATATATATATATTGTTCTCTTTCATATCAGCCGCAGCCCTATGCTCTCTTCTAGCCTCTCCTACTATCCTTTTCTATTGTGTCCCCGGGCGGTGATGTTTAATGAGATTTATTTTTGGAAACATTGCTCAATATAGGATGCTATTAACGTGTGTCAGAGACGAGGCACTCGCTTAAGTGCATAAATAGCGTAAAGTTTTGTTGCTCAAAGAAGAAACAGAAATGCCAAATCTGCAATGCCTGTTTTTTTTTTGCAGTTTTTTAGTCAACTATTCGAGCAAAAAAAAAAAACACAGGAGGTAACTGATTCCAGAAAAGAAAAATTGGCCATATCTATTTCATTCTCAGCTGCATCGTAACCATAGTACGACTCAGAGACGTTTGACGGTTCAGAAACCCTCGAACTTGCGTAACTAAAGCAAAGGAAATAAAGCTTAACGAACATGCTAAAGATTTACTAAAAAAGAACTCGGTTGCAGGCGTTACAATTGCATTATTTCGAGTCTGGCCCACCGAATGCTATAAGATCAAGAACTCGTCAGTTTTCTTTTGTGTGCAGTGGAATACACATACCTCATGCAGCCATATCTGCTGACAAAGAGATGAGTTGTAAAGAGATGAGTTGTATAGCGCAAATTGGGAAACCGGACGCAACTCCTGGTATAAGTATTAAGTGGCTAGGGCGCCCAGCTACCACGGCTCAAAGCCGCTCTACTCTTGCCGGACGCGAAGTTCCAGCTGGCTGAATCAGCTTTACAGCTCTAGTATACATGGACATCTTCTTAATCTAACCATAACATATATTTAAAAAAGGAACATTAATATTTTAATAATTAGTAATCAGCGAACATCACATAGAGATTACGACCACAAGCTTTTCCCACTTAATTTGTTGTTCCCTCTCTCATGCAGTTAACTCGAATTTTTAACTACATTTAACTGCGACGCGACATCCTTCATTGATGAGTGATAGCCGAAAACCGTTAAGCATATCTTAAAGGGAAGAGGAAATGGGTTCCTTCAGAATTCGAGGTTCTTCAAGAAATCGAATCGATTAAGCTTCTAGGTAAAGTATGCCAGGTAGGAAAATGGGTTCCTTCAGAATTCGAGAGTCTTCAAGAAATCGAATCGATTAAGCTTCTAGGTAAAGTATGCCAGGTAGTTTTGAGCTAGCATTTAAAATAATGACGTAATCGCCGATTAAAAGCGTGACGATATGCAGGCTTCTTCTCATAGCACTAAAGAAGTGCGGAGAAACTTGTGTTGCCTTCATTGTTGCCGAAATTTCGGACGTCCGCTGCCTTCAACTACGAGCTGCCGTGCATTTTCCCACCCCGCCAAACATCGCATCGAGGGCTTTACAGTCGGCGGCGTTGGTTTTCTTCCTTGGAACAACCGTATGTTAGCTGGAAACGCAGCGCCGCGCTACGAGACATAACCACAGCGGCCTCTGCCCGTCGCTGTGTACTGCAGAGAAGCCTGTACGCCAATGCGACTTTATTCCGCGATTACGTCGCCATTTCAAATCCTAACATAAAAATACTTCGCATGCTTACACACATTCGAGCCCTTTAAATTCGTCGAATTATAAACCTCTTCAGTTGCCCTTTAAGCCTGAGCTGAAAGAGGCGAAGGAAAATGAGAAACGAGAGAGTTAGGAGTAAACAACAAAGAAACAAAAAAAAACATGGACCTGGAGGAGCGCACCGTATTCGTCGACTGTCTGAGTCATCGCCATGGGCCGCTCCGAGCCAGTCAAACCATTCAACTCCTGTGTGCGTTCTTCGAACCACAGTTCCGATTCCAAAAACTACCGCGTTAACGAGGCCTAACAGAAAGATTCCTCGTGTTCGTACTTTTCGTTTTTTTTATTGATCTTGTTCTACTCTGCATACGCTCTGCCCTGCGCGATGTTCAAACTTGCGTCACGTCGCGGCCTTCGCGGAAAAAAGGGGTTATTTCCGAAACTAGTTCTGGCAGAAATCCCAGGCGACGAAGCACAGAGCAAGGCACTGCGAGGGTGGCGGGGCGAGTGGGGGCAGGAAGTGAGGGGGGGGGGGGCGGAAACGTGCCTGAAATGCTGGTTCGTTTATACGCCGCCGTCAAGGGGACCGGGACGGAGAAATAACGCGGCAAGGAGAAATACTCTCGTGGCCGTGCCATGCCGCAGTTTTTTTTTTTTTCGAGGAAAGGACCACACAGCTGTTTCACAGTAAGTGCTATCGCGAAAGTGGAACAAAACAACGATCTCTTAACGTGTGAGACGTCGTAACAGCGCCAAAAACAATATGCGAAAAAAAAGGTGCTAACTTCACATACCGCAGCTGTTGTACGAACATCTATACTGTCCGCTGACGTTGCGCTGTTTTCACATCCCATATGTCGAATCGACAAACTACAAGCGTCTGCCCTCCTCAGACTTCTCATACTCTAGAGGAGAACCCAGTGCTCTCGAGAACGTCGTCAAGTAGTTTTGCGGTTAAATGTGATATTTTACGTTACCGTTACGTTACGTTTGAAGGTGGAGCAAAGAGGGAAACCCCGGAATCCCCGGTGCCTTCCACCCGTCATACTTATTTCCCCATCTCTGCCCTTTTCAAACATGAGAGAGCACGGCTTCCGGGCAAAAAAAACGAAGTTCCCGGAAGAAATGACCCCGTGTCGCAAACTAGGAAAAAATGATCCCAAAGTCTCCATGGCACCGCAACCCAGGGTTTTGCTGGAATCAAGAGTTCCGATAGTTCTAGCCATCAGAATCTACGACTAAGATGGCTGGAATTGTCATCGGAACTCCAGTTATGGCAGTTGCGATTGCCATGGCTGGCAATCAGAGTTGGCAGTCTCCTTCCGGCAGCTCATGGCTGGCTCCTGGT
Source organism: Amblyomma americanum (assembly GCA_030143305.2). Lineage (NCBI taxonomy): Eukaryota > Metazoa > Arthropoda > Arachnida > Ixodida > Ixodidae > Amblyomma > Amblyomma americanum. The sequence continues at coordinate 65,890 of JARKHS020014600.1, read as the reverse complement.
TACATGGCTACACACATTGAAGCCCTCGATAAAGCGAGTTACGTAAGAAAACATTACTTATGACATCAAAAGGGGTGCATCTGAGAGCTGGTGTCTCACGTGACCGCATAGAGTCAAGAGCACGTCGAACGAAAGATATTGGGGAACGTGACTGAGCGCAGCGCACTGGTTGCAGTGCAACAGCTATGAACTTCTAGTCGCAACTTGTGGAAATTACTTCGCAGCAATTAAGTGGTCACTTCTGGGGTCTTGTGATATAGATATAGTAGGCTATTCTTATTCAATATACGTTTCCGGAAGCTTATCACCACCATCATCAGCCTGACTACGCCCACTGCAGGACAAAGCCTTTTCCCATATCTCTCCAATTAACCCGGTCCTTTGCCAGCTGCGCCCGGCCTGATGCCTGCGAACTTAATCTCATCCGCCCAACTATCTTTCTGCCGCCCCCTAGCGCATTTGCCTTCTCTTGGGATGCAGTCCAATACATTTAACGACCATCGGTTATCTTGCCTGCGCATTACATGCCCTGCCCAAGCTCATTTCTTCCTCTTGATTCCGACTAGGATGTAATTAACCCGCGTTTGTTCCCTCACCCACTCTGCCCGCTTGCGGTCTCTTTTCGTTAGACTCCACGTTTTTGACCCTTAGGTGCGTACGGGTAACATACAGCTGTTGCATACTTTTCTCTTGAAAGTTACTGGCAAACTGCCATTTATAATCTGAGAGAATCTGCCAAATGCACTCCACTCTATTTTTTATTCTTCAAGTTATTTCACTCTCGTGATCCGGATCAGCGGTCACTACCTGCCCTAAGTAGACGTATTCCCTTATCACTTCCATCGCCTTGATACCAATCGTAAACCACTGTTCCTTTCCTAGACTGTTGCGTATTAGTTTACAGTATTTAACTTAGTATTTTTTATTTTTAACATCGCATATTAATTTTTAGACCCACCGTTCTACTCTGCCTGTCTAAGTCATTGAACATGCTTTGCAATTAATCTCCCTATGTGACTTAGCAAGGCAATGTCATCAGTAAATCGCAGATTATTTAGTTATTCATTAACTCTTATCCCCAACTGTTCACAATCCAAGCCTTTGAATACCTCCTGCAAAAAGGCGGTGAATAGCATTGGCGAGATCGTGTCTCTCTGCCTGACACCTTTCCTACAGGCCACTAAACTGAGCGAACGGCTCGGTAACCTCATGGCGAATGCCTCCCACCTGTCCCCCTACGAAATTGTACATCCCCTCAGCCACTGTAGATAGAGGTCGCAGAAAAAACAGTCAGTCCGAAGCCAAATGCTAGAAGTTGACAAGCATGGTCTGTCACGGCCGCCCACATCTCCGCAAATTTGCCCATCGTGTCTGGTCTCTCGTCCCGTTATCGTTTCAGCATACTGTTTCCCTGTCGAATACGTATCGCCAACTTGCCCAAACTTACTCCCTTCTTAAAGGTCAACTGCACTAGTTTTTGAGAATTCCGCGCTATTCAAGAATTCAAACCTACATAGGCTGCTGGTAACGAATGCCAAGTGTTTCTGCGCTAGTATTTAAAATTGTGACGTAATCGATTATTAAATTTTACGCTTCTCCTCACCGCCCCAAAGGAGTGCAGAGAAGCTCAGTGTGACGTCACGCAAGGTAAGATTTCAAATTTCCGCTGCCGCCAACCACACCCTGCCGTGCCTAGTTAGATGCTGCCACACAACGCTCGGAGGCCTTTCCCTTCGGTGGCATTGTTTTTTTTTTTTTAAGTAAGCGTTTATGCGTTGGAAATGTACTGGTACGTTGGTATTCCCCCCTTCCCCCCCGCCCCACCTTTCCATTTAAATCGGCGATTACGTCACCATGCGAAAGGACTTCGCATGCTTTACCTCCAAGTTTCAAAGATTCTAGCCTTTTAAGCTCGTTGATCTCTAAAACCTATGCAGTTGCCCATGGACAAGCCATCGACGCAGTGCGTTCTGAAGAAGCAACCGTAACAATGAACATGGTCGATGATTGCCCGGCACTTCGCCGCCGTGCGACGCAGTCTCCAGGACTTATGTGCACAGTGCACCTTCAAGATGACAAAAAGGGAGTGACGTATAAATAAAAATTGTTATTCATAGAGTGTTACGAGTACCGACCAGCAAGCATTATTTGCTGCAATTAAAAATAGCGTATAAATAAAAAAATTGCAGCTTCTTCCTTTCAGTTGAGTTTGCAACACAGTAGATATAGTTGCTGACTCTGGCCTCTGTGGTCCCGAGGCATATTACAGGATTGAGGGTTCTATTTCCTGCTTACAAGACCACATTTAGACGGAGGCGACATAAAAGTACGCAAGTGTACAGAGATGTCGGCAGATGTTAGAGAACTTCAGGTGACTGATTTTAATTTCGACTCCACAACTCCTGCAGGCCTGCAGGCCTTGTAGAGCATGGGTGACGCTTTTTATATCATAATCTAAGTTTGCGTGGCAGCAAGCCAGAGAATACCTGGTATGCCACGATGGCGATTACCCGATTTTCATGACTCGTAGGCCTAGTGAAAGCGCTAAATCTCGCGCCACGGCCTGCACAGTCGTCTTATGGTCCGCAGCAATATAAACCAGAAGAATATTGCTGTTTGGGCGCCATTTATCTAATAATAGAATATTTGAATGCTTTTTGCAACTAGGGCAGTCGGTATACCACGACTGTATATGCATAAAAAATATCCCATCCAAGATTTAAACGAAGAATCACATTATGTTCATACTGATAATTAACGAAATAAATTGTTGCATCATTAGCATAACACGCCGATAATTTCGGCTACGGTTGTTCCACTACGACGATTTTCTTCTGCGTATAACGACACAAATAACACTTTTCATTCAGTATGTGCCTGATGTTAATTCGGCGAGCGTCATCAGCAAGGTTTAAGTGTTGGCTAATTGCATTGCGAAAAAAAAAGTAATCCAACTGCACAGCAGCTCTACCAAAACTGGTTCACCGTCAGAAAACTATTGCAGTTTCATGCCGGGATCATGAAAATTCCGCTAGGCGAGCTAGAAACCGTTTAAGCTGACCACCGCTCTAACTGTAAATTCTTGGAAAGAAAAAAAAAAGGGAAAAAACACGCGCTTTCTGCGTCCGTCTTTTTTTTTGCGCTCTTTTTTACAAGACGATTTACTAACTATAGCTCAGCCATCGGTATTACTAACGTTGAACGTTAGTTGCAATAGTAATTACTGAATCCTATTCCGCAACCATTGATAAGCACGCTGCTGACCGTAAAAATCCCATTTAACCAGTCATTCTAAACAGTTCGAGAATTTTTTTACGCCACCAGAGACCATTAGTCTACATCATAAACTATTCGCCACCGAAGACTTCCTCAAAACTGTCTGCGCTTAAGCTTTATCTCGTCGCCCTTTTCAACCGTCGCGGCAGATAATGTAGCTCGTGCTGGGACGTCTGTCTCTCGAAACCAGCGGCGCTGACAGCGCTATCCGTCATTTTTCGGTAAATGCCAAGGAACGCCTATTAAGCGAATGGACCCTGCGCGCACGATATCTCAGAGCTTGAAAAAAAAAAACGACTATAAGCGAGCAACGAAAACATCCCCGCGCGAGTCCAGAATCCATCAAAACGGTTTTTATTGGGCAGAACTCGACGACCCAGTTACGTGACTGAATTTTCAACATTCCCGGCACCTGCGGAATTTCTTTTTATCTTTTTTTCCCCTTGAAAACCTCCCGCGCTTTCGCGCGCGCCTGCGCACTCGGTGATAAAGCAAAACCTGCCCCACTATGAAACAGCATACCTTCACTTAAGAGCGTCGCCTTAAGAACAGAAGCCGTTGACAGGTATGAAAGCGTCGAAGGAGGAAATGGACGAAGAACGCTGAACGTAGAAAAAGACTTGACACGAAAGTACCAAAAAGAATGCGGGTTTAAAAAAAAAAAAGAGTAATGCGTAAAGCTCATTTCTTTTTCCTACTTTCGTTCTTCGAGACCTTTCTGGTGAGGCGTAGCGCCGAGCATCGATTAACGATGATCTATCACACGTCGCGGCAGCACGACTTTGCAGGGAGACGACGACGTGAGAAGAATTTTGCGAAGCAGCCCTCGTTTAAATTCCAGCAGAGAAAGTTGCGTTCTTTTTTTTTTTTGCTCGTCTCCACCGCGTTGTATGGATATATAACATAGCGGAGAGACGAGGTAGGCTTAGGTTACCTTAAGGCGAGCTGAAAGATAAAAAAAAAATAATCTGCACCAAAAAGTTATTTTCGCTTTCTCGCTCCGACAATTTGTGCGGGCTTAACGGTATGAAAAACGAGCAGGAAACATTACTTAAAGGTGTTTTACTAAGGAACCTGTACTTAATACATATCTTTTTCTTTCTCCTTGCGTTCAACTGCACCTGTGAATCTTAAACCCCAAGCTGCTATGCCCTATTTTCCTTGTGCTAAAGTTAACTCCACCTCACTCTTGCAGTTCCTACTGCACTGCGGACACCTGTATGCGTTTAAGTGACCCGCCAGCTGTGGAAACTTAAACCTGTGGTTTTCCTGCTTGCATAGTTTCGACTGGAAACTCTGAAACAACCTTGCAGAAAAAAAAACACGGCATTTTGTAAGAACGGAGCTTTTATAAAAAGGAGCTGCTTAAAAAAAAAAAAACACCTCCGAAGTCATCCCTTGATGACAACTCACCACGTAGGGGCAGTGCAGGGTTTTACTAAGATTACTAAGATTACAAGTTTTACTAAGAGGGGCAGTTCTTTTCGGCATACTTTTGCCAGCGGTGCAGTACATCAGAATACAACTAAGACGTGCTGACTAGAAGGATTGTTAACTAATATTGAATAGTTAAACTTTTCACTATTACTGTTAGGCTCCTGAATTACTGAGAGTATTGTAGCCTATCGTAAATAATATCCATATCACTTGTAGAATTTCGAAAATGCGGTTACCCTCGGCGCTGTGGCTCAACAAACTTCGGCTATTAAGACGAGTTATGTTCACTGGAAAGGTTGCTTTGCCTGCAAGCTTCTCGAAAGAGAATGTGTTTTGGCGCGATGTAGCCAACTTTTGTTGGGCCACAGCGCCGAGGGTAACCACGTTTTCGAAATTCTAAAAACTAATATGAATATAACATAGGATGGGCCACACGCCTCTCAATAATTACGGAGCCTAACAGTAATAGTTAAAAGTTAACTATGCAATATAGTTAACCAGCCTGCTAGTTAGCGCGTCTTAGCTGTATTCTGATGTACGACACCGCTGAAAATATTGTGCCGAAAAAAGCGCTCTTATAATCCAAAAACTATTTTTAAAAATTGTGTAAAGTCTTAGGTCTAACACGCTGTATATAGGGCCTTGGCGATCAATCGATGCCCCAAAGCGCCGACACTCAATGCCCGCAAGGACACGAAGTTCGAAAGTATGGAAAGACTAAACAAAAGTTTCGCGTCCTCATTAATGAAGTCAGATAGTAATCTTTTAGCAACTCCGATTGAAAGAGTCGATCGAATCTTATATGTATCCAATTTGAACGTTGTCTGAGAGGTTGTTTTCATTTCCCAGGATCAATATTCCAAAATGCGAGCTGCATCAGTGAGACCCGGCTGATTGATTCGAGATGTCGAAATGAACATCGGGGACGCTCAGTTCACAAGAAGCCTCCTTACATATTTTACAATACCGCAAGGAAATTTGCAACCCTGCACATTTTATTTTTGTTGCTCATCGATCCGAGTGTTTTGGGTATCAGCCTTGTTCGTTCGAAGAAACCAATCGGCCCGCAAGCAATGATGCTTAGAAAATGGCGTGTAAAGATGAACATCCGGGTACACCGCACCCTCATCCTTCAAAACAGTGTCCTGTTAGTCCTCTTTTCTCGTCTGTAACGAAATATTCTATTGCTTGTCCTCTGAGTAAAGGTACAAAAGAATGGCACCATCACTCTGAGAATGTACGGCAAAGCTATCGTTTCAATTTTTAGCAGTTTTACTTTGCAATAAACTTCCTCATGACAATAAAACATTAAAACATTGTGTCGTTGAAAAAAGAAATCGTACCAACACCTCACAGATTATAATCTTTCTGTAGATGTACTCATATATGAAATGTCTGTCACTATTCGTTTCTTGTTTTAGCACTTTCCACCTTTATTTTAGATTGGTTCCCTTATGATAGCTAAACATCCTTCGCTGCCGTTCCTGTAGTATGCATTCCCACTCTTAATATTAGTGCAGGCTCCAGTGCATTGTTTTCACTATAGGACCCTCTTCAGTACAATCATATCAGCGCAATGCATGGATTATTTATAAATGACATAAAGTGGAACATTACAGCCGGTGGTCTGTAATTTACTTTATTTGGGTTTCGCAAGTGGTATTCTGCCAGTCCTGCGCCCTCATGGATTGTATCTTTCACGAAGACAGTACAAGGCTCCGGTTTCTGAGCTCAGCGAGAGAATAATCCGCTTATCCTCGAAACGACTTCAGTGTTGTGGATGCAGCAGCACATCGCCGTGGGAACACAAACACGCGACAGTAAACAACGTCGCTCAGTAGCTTTTTTCTCGTGTTTGTGTATCTTTGTGTGAAACTAGATAAGTAATTATAGAACAGCAGTTCTCCTGTCCCGTTCCTGTGCTTCCCTGTATAAGTCGGGGCTTCTACAGCGTCAGAAATGTCACTGTACTGATAGCTCTCAAGCACGTGGGCATCCTAAACGGATCAAGTCCTTGACAGAGCATTCGAAAGAAAGAAAGAAAGGGAAAGAGAAAAAGAAAGAAAGAAAGGAAGAAAGAAGGAAAGGAAGAAAGAAAGAAGGAAAGAAAGAAAGAAACGGAAAGAGAAAAGGAAAGAAAGAAAAAGAAAGAAAGAAAGAAAGAAAGAAAGAAAGAAAGAAAGAATGAATGAATGAATGAATGAATGAATGAATGAATGAATGAATGAATGAATGAATGAATGAAACTACCCAGCAGCTCACGTTGACACGTAACAGCAAGCATTGCCAGTGCTGCCACCAGGTCTTCCCCAATTTATAGGCCCCAGAATGGTAGCATTCCCGAGAGGCGAGGGAAGCCCTCGGAGATTATGAAACTGCCCCATCAGCGCCGAGGTTTGTTTCTTGGATCATTTGACTCTCAAACCGACTTTTCACGGTTGCCAGAAGGGCCGTGAACGAGTCATATGTCGAACCTTTCAAAAGAACAGACGGATAGTGCGAACTAGCGGTCTAGCACAAGGTGACGTCGCCGAGTAATACAGTTTAACCAGGGGAATTGCGCCAACCGGCGAAGTGCGAGATCCCGCAAACCCACGCAACGAGGGACAACAGTGCACGACTGGACCGCGCCGCGTCGTCGCCAGCCGGGCGCAAAGCGAGGCCAAAAACAAGCGATGTCCGCCTCGCCAAACGGCCTCGGCTGCGGGCGCTATGTAAGGCAGGCAGACGGTTCGTAACCGAGAGTCTGAACCGCGGGCCGGCGGCGCTGCAGCCGATGCGGCCCTGTTCCACGCCCACGTGGCACACTGGCGGAGGCAGGCGGGCCGAAATAAGCCCGAGGAGGGGGTCGCCTCCACCAAAATAGCCCGCAGATGTCCTTCAGCCGGTGTCCTTCGGCGCGAGGGAGCGGCCCGCCGCGTGCGCAGCCTTCTTTTCGCTCGCTTCCCGCGCACCGGGCGCTCCAGAAAGCGTGCGGCTCCCGGCGGCGTTCACGCTGCTAGCTCCGGCACTACCGCCGCGGGCTAGACGATCTCAGATGCAGCAGCGAGGAACTCGATGCGGACGGATGCTGTCTTAAAAGCATTTCGCCACTTCCCATCTGCTGTCTAATGCTAGACGTGTTTTTGAGCACGTCTGTCGTTCGTTGGCAGAGTCCTAAGCACTGCTGCTGGTGTTAGTTCCTCGAGAACTAACTGCGCAGCTACAACCATTAGTCCCCGCCGGAGCAACTATTACTGACTTTCAGGTTGCATGATTTGGGCCAGCATGAACTTTGGGACACAAACGAAGAGAGACACATGGAACACGGAACACGTTTGTGTCCCAAAGTTCATGCTGGCCCAAATCATGGATTCATACCAACTGGCCCAGAAAAATGCCATTTTTCAGGTTGCTACTGCTGCTGGGGTTAGTCACTCGGAGACTAACTGCGTTTGCCGCAACCGTTAGTCCCTCAATGAGCAACCATTAGAACATTTTAGACTGCTACAGGGTCAGTTCCTTGAGGACTAACTGCGTTAGTAGCAATCATTAGTCCCCAAAAGAGCAGCCATTATTTTCTTTCAGACTGAGGCTGCTACTGGGTTTGGTCCCTCGGGGACTAAATGCGCTGCCTCAACCATTAGTCCCTAAAGACGCAACCGTTACTCGCTTTGAGACCAACTGCAGGGAGATATCAGTGCACAGTTTTTTTCTCTGTGCACTTACCGTTCGTTGCGAGGTCTAAATGGTGCGACGAGTGCAATTTCGTCCATAGTGTATGGCTCAGAGTGCACTTGTATGGCTACACCGTTTGCGACAAACTGGACTGTAGCAGGAATGATGAATTGGAAGTCTTCACTTCATCAGAACGAAAGCTGCGCTTGCTATTTCCTGCCTGTAGTACCGCGATAAGAGCTGCGTTCTCTGGCCCTGTTAAAATTTTCCACTTTGTGGTGATATCTGGTGACCGGAAAAGTTACGCAGCGTGTTTCATGCGGTTTTGCCGTTACTGCGAATCCAGCTTTTCCGGATATCATATCGACATCATCACCAGGCAAGAAATACCACGGGAGTTGCCTCTGGTGAAGCGATTAAGAAAAAAAAATGAGTAACCGAAGCCAAGAAAATTACCATCAAGTTAGCTGAAAACACTAATAAAACAACTTGAGAAGCTTAAGATCGCGCGATACAAAATTATTGGCGTGTGGCAAAACGCAAACGAATAAACAAGAAAGGACCAAACGTTGCAGTTGTCTCATAAAAGCAGATCTTATAGTGTGAAAGACTGCAATAAAAGCAGGGAACAAAACCCGACCGCTGCTCACAACATCACGTATTTTGAAAACACTGAACAGTGTTTCCCTTAGGCTTAAACAAAAGAGATGAATTAAGTGGTATTAAAATAATTTGGGTGAAACTAAGCACCGTTCAGGGAACCATGACAGACAGCCTTCACTCTTGGTCATCATAAACTCTCGATGCAGCGCTGTAGTGTCTCTAGTGTTGTAGTGCTGTATTCATAGCGCCTCATGAAGAACTTGTGCACTAAGCATAGATATATACCAGGGAAAAATATAGAGAATAAGGTTACTTCACAGAAAAAAAAGAAAACGATAAAAAGACAGGACTGCGTCACGTCCGCAGCACTTATGGCACTATCATATCAGTATTCAAACTCCCACGGCCAGAGAAATGCAGACAGAAGCAGGTGCGGGTTGAGTATAAATATGCCTGCACCAAGCGTCCTGGGCGTTAACACCACGACATTTGCGTGGCGCACGGGTTGAGAATTCCTGCCAACCCGAGAATGCCCGGATCGCCGAGGCATGTCGCCAACAGACGGTTGTCCCGACAGTCCCCGCCCCGACACCCCAAACTCCTCGCTCTTCCCGCGCACTGTTGCAACCCCTACTCGGTTACGTATCAACCGCTCGCTTGGCGGCCGGAGCAATGGCCGCGGGGCCCGGAGAGCGAAAATATTTACTGCGAGAGCCAGGCAAGGGCGCCTCAGTTCACGGGTAGTATAATCAGGCGCTCTGCCCAAGGCTGGGACAACTCTGACTGCATGTGTGATACCCTGTGTGCGGGGTGCATCGTATGTGTGCAACATTGTTTGTCTTTTATATTTCTCGCTGAAAGGTGGCCAGGCATAAGTCTGCGGTATGTATTAACGACTGTCGGCCTCTTCTGCGGGGGGGGGGGGGGGGGGGGGGGGGGGGTGCTATGCAGGCAAACTTCTTTCCCTCTCAGCTTTTCGCTCCTTTCATTCCTTCACTAACGAAGGCCTTCAGTTGTCCACCCATAGTGAGACATTGGACATGTTTTTCTTTCCTTAATAGCGTCCTCCTCTTCCAGCGGTGAACGAAGAGAGAAATGAATGGAGGAAGATGTGTTCATGTGCCTCTTTTGTCCTTGCTCTTTTCGCGCCGTCCTGACATCATCTAGAAGCTATGCACCAACTAGCCCAAACCAAAGTACTTCTTGAAGATGGGAAATTAAATGCGACGACAGACCTGGCCAGAAGACGCACTCGCGTACTGCTATGGAAGAGGCGCGTGAAGCCACTGAGATCGCAGAGGCAAGGCCAGTGCAAAGCGATAAATCCGCCACGACCCTCATCACTCCGGCTTTTACTGCGGGGATCAGGCCGAGGACGTAAAAGAAGCTTCTGCCGACTGAATCTACCTCCTGCTTGCTCCATGCGTTCGAAATTTTTCTTGATTTATAACGGCGTTCGGCTTCCGAAGACGTGCGCTCTCACCACCAGTGCACGGTGTACCCAGCGGATCAACAGCTTGACTGTCGTGCGGATAGTTTAGGATTATCCTCGGATTGCGGTTTCTATAACGGCGGTCTTCCGCCGTTGCTCGGACCGTTTGGTTACCGTGTGTGCTAGTTCTTTTGCTCTACGACACCTTCCGCGAAAAGGCTGCGGCTCTCTCTGTGTTCGTGGCCCGGTTTGGTTAAAGGCCTGTGGTCTTGTTAGACTGTTACTTTGCGCCACTGCTTTTTTATACGGTCTTGGCGTAGTTACTGCAAACCTGCAATGTTCCTCAGCCATGTATTGAGTCTCCTTTTGTGTGATCGAACTCAGATTGTCTCTACCATCTTTCTGTTTCTGTTTAAGTCGAAATGATGATGATTGCGACTACGTGACTGTGTCTGAGTAAGTGGGATACGGACGCTATTTTCGGCTGCCCCTTAATAGTCCAGACCGCTCAAATTCGCAGGGAAACGGTAACAGCGCAAGGAGGGGGGTTAGGTTGGTTTGGACGGGCTGGAAGCAAAACGGAGTGCTAATTAAGGAAATGTAATTCCTTCCGAACGCGCAACTATCATAACACTTCGTCACACAAGCCTCTTGCGTTTTCCTATAGAAAGTACCCCGCCCGAACATAAACATTATGAAGAAACACGGCTGCATAATTAAAAGCTGCAGTTAACGTTTGCCAGAACTCACCTCGAACAACGTTTCAATATTTGGTGTTGTCGACAAATGCATGCCATGAGACCTGATAACAAAGTATTTAACAGGCATAGTGCACGAAAGTGTAGATATTACGATGACGTAAGCCGTCGAATTTAGCGCTTAATGGCGAGTGTTTATAATGCTATATAGTGAAAACACCTTTTTATTCTAACGTTCAGAAAAATTAATATCACGCTACTAAAATAGACTTACTTTTTACGTTTTATCAGCAGAAATATCCCTACACCCTTGTTTTTTTGTTTTTTTGCAAGAACAGGTTAAACAAGACAATAAAACAGGGAAACTCAATCCCAGACATTGCAGAGCTAACTAAGAAGTATCTTGCTATCACCATCGCAGACATATTTTTCCATGAGTGAAAACTTTTGCATTTCATATATTCAAGCGAGGCGAGAGCGGGATATCTCTATAAAAGATTATTAACAGAAACATTATCATAGCCAATGCTGTCGTCCATATGCATTAGCACAGCGCGTCACTTGAATAATATGATATAAAAGAATGCGTTCACGACTAATTCCTTTATTCTGTCGTTCATATTCGTCCACTGAATAATTAATAAGCGAAAATGACATCCATAACCCATTTAAGCACTTAAAACCAGCTTTGCCCTTGTGCTACGGGTAATATTCTTACGTCACGATAAAAGCACGGGGGCGAAAATTATTTCCAACTCTTGATGCATTACTAAACGCCCCATATTCAACGCATAATATTTGGAAGCCTCCAAAGAACAGTGCGGATCGCACCTAGCCATAAATTTTGTATTTGGACGGAAGTTCAAAAGCCTAGATGTCTGTTTATCGAAATGGAATATTATTAAATTTCCAATTCATTTTTTCGTGTCATTTTGCCGTTCTATGGCTTAACAATATGTGCTTCTTTAGAGTGGCAGGAATGAATTTATTCCCGCAGCTTTACCATCACCAGCCTCAAAGTCCTTATACTTCGTACCTGCATTGCGGCAATGAATTTACAAATGAGGTAAATTCCATGCTCTTCCCCACTTTTTAAAATGTCACTGATACCATCAGCCGGTATTCATTGCAGACTGGAGTCCTTTTCTTTCTTTTTGTTTGCCTCGGAAGCAGCTTTCTGCGCCATGCCGACGATCCCATCTTATTGCTCTTGAGAACCAGCCATGCAACGTGTAGTGTCACAAGTGTCACAATAGAGAGATGTAGCATACCGAAGACGTATTAGCGTAGACGCACACTCGTCAACGGGACGCCGACTGCGCATGCGCAGTCGGCTTCCGGTGAGACCGTATACGTCTATGCCAGTACGTCCCCGCTACGCTAAATCTCTCTATTGTCGTAAAGACATGTCTACATCAGTCACATATAAGGAACAGTTCCCATTCCGTTAACGGTCTAGGCATTTTTGCGACATATAGTGCTTGCCCCAGAAAGAGTGTCCGCGACTACCTCTACGGGACCCGCCGCGGTGGCTCAGTGGTCAGGGCGCTCGGCTACTGATCCGGAGTTCCCGGGTTCGAACCCGACCACGGCGGCTGCGTTTTTATGGAGGAAAAACGGTAAGACGCCCGTGTGCTGTGCGATGTCAATGCACGTTAAAGATCCCCAGGTGGTCGAAATTATTCCGGAGCCCTCCACTACGGCACCTCTTCTTCCTTTATACTTTCGCTCCCTCCTTTATCCCTTCCCTTACGACGCGGTTCAGGTGTCCAACGATATATGAGACAGATACTGCGCCATTTCCTTTCCCCAAAAACCAATTATTATTATTATTAGCTTTGGCCTAGGAACTTTTGCGACATATAGTGCTTGCCCAAGAAAGAGTGTCCGCGACCAGCTCTACGGAGACGCTGTAGCCTTTCATGCCAGGAGGAGCTTCCGCCAGGTCAACCCAGATTATGCAGTATAGCACGCAGCAGCCGCTGCCTTCGAGTCCACCGCTTATGCCTACTTTACTACGTCACACATTGTCTCTTCAAGTTAGGGCACATACGTATTGATGCGTTTAAGACTTAAACACGTCGCGAGCAGAATTAAATACCACAACGACGGAAATGGTATCGTAACCGGGGCTCGTAAATACATTAATTAGAACCGTACTGGGGCTGCACCAATCTTTATTTGTCCTTTTTATTTCTTTTTAGCTGTACAGTTTTCGCGCATGAAAAAAAAAATGAAAGTTTCCACACTTCGTTGGAGCATTGTAAATGCAGCGCGAAGATGTGGATAACGAGACAAAACGAGAATAACGTTGAATCATGAACGAAGGACATTTAGGAGCAGGCCTCTTAACATATTAGGACCTAACGACGTCACGCGTTCAAAAAAGCAGGCCAGCTCTCATCACCCTTAAGAAGCCACTTAAACACGGCCCTAGGAGCCTTTCTTAACCTTTTTGCTCTCCCGGGTCACGCGCAGTTGGGGCTCCGTCATTTTACTTAACGGCCATAACGGCCGGCGACGTCAGGGGGGGGGGGGGGGGGGGGGGGGTCTCCGCACAAGGACAAGCATCATTCACGGGGATCACGGCAGCGCCGCCGCGGCCGGCGTGGCAACAAAAGAACGAGCCGAAAGAAGCTTCAGCCTTGATTCACGGTGCCCTGCAAGGCGCGTGCCTTGATGGTGCGACGCTTAATCTCGGGCGGTTTACCGCGACATAACAGGGCGTGTAAACGCCGTTATCGCGGAATTATTTAAGCCCCCGCGCTAACCCGCTAAACACCTCCACGTTCGACCGCGGCTTTTGCGGCACGCGCCAGAGAGCGCGCGGGTGGGGCGTGGTTTCGGGTGGCCCGCAAAATGGGCTCGTAAAAATTGATCACCCCGTGCGCGGCCCGCACGCAGCGGCGGCCACCTTCTTCGTTTCTTGGCGGTGTTTAATATTCACGATGCCTCCTCGCTGTTCCTCCCTTGTGGCGGTAGCGACAGGCGTTGCACGGCCGCGGTGGCGTGCTTCGGTAATGGAGAGTAGGCGTGCGGATGCCTTGGACGAGGTGAAGGAAAGTTTCTCCCGTGTTGTCGGAGTTATGCTGACATGCCCCAGAGTTTGAAGGACGCGGGAGGTTGCCGGACGAAGGGAAGTATTTTGGAGAAGGTTAGTAAAATGTCGCGCGAGGTAGAGCAGTTCGACCGCGTTCGTGTCGTCAACTGCGCTGAGTTTATTGCTTTGGAACGTAATGAAGAGAGAAATATTTGAAAGATTCGTTTTTGAAAGTTGCACATAAAAAAGGGGAGATACGCGCCTACTTTGAGAAAGATAATAATAATAATTATAATTGGTTTTTTTGGGGGGAAAGGAAATGGCGCAGTATCTGTCTCATATATCGTTGGACACCTGAACCGCGCCGTAAGGGAAGGGATAAAGGAGGGAGTGAAAGAAGATCTGAGCTGGTGGATTCGCGTTGTGCAAATGCAAATTCCGTGGACACTCGAGTGCTCCGAAGGACGAAGGGAACAAGCAGCAAAAAAAAATAATAGTAAACACTGAGACGCGTACTCAAGCGCAGGCCAACGTAGCAAACTAATAAATTGTTATGTGCAGAAGACATGTTTAGTACAAACGTGCGGGGCGAAGCAATTTTCTCTTGAAAACGGTGGCTTCAGCCCTAACGCATGAATAGGTTTATGACTTCACAATTTTCAGGTTTCACGTTTCGGACTTTCGGAACTTCAGAAACTACTAAAATGTGCCTGCTTTGTCGTTTCCACACAATTCTGCAACGCTACGCAATAGCGTTAAATGTTCAATCATTATAGTATGCCTTTCAAAGGTTTTAGCGCTCAAATGTGTACACAGACGGCGCGTCGATATGGACGAGGCAAAAATAAGCAGCGACGCGTCATATATGAAGGGTGTACTTTTCTTTCTCGCTTTGTTTCGCTCCTACTTCGAACTGAATATTATCTACGCAGGCCTGACCACACGGGCAATCATACATCAAACTATATGCGAGACCGGTCGGGCCCTCGCAGGTGATTAAAAACAAACACAACTCCATTATTCAAACGGCGTTCCGGTACGTCGTCTCATGACCTCTGATATTCCAACGCGATTGCACCACACCGGGAGGCAAAACAAAGAAGGCGCCCTCTATCAATCAGACCCGAAACAGGCTAGTATTTATATACCGCCTAACGCATATTCCATCCTATCTGGAGACTAAAGCCGCCTAGCGTGAAGACCACAGAGTTGCATAACCATGCTCCGTCTCACAACTTGCCCGCAGTGGATTGGAAGCTACGAGCGCGACGCGACAGATTCCACAGGCCTGGGCGCAGTCGTCTCGCGTTTGTAACGCCGACTCCACTGCAAGCAACTACTGAAACAGAGCGTACGCCTGCACCCAACAATACAAAATCGCCACGCAAAACAATCCGCACGCAGCCCTGTTATAGCTGCGGGCACTGACTGCGTTCCTCGTCGTCGGCGTCTCAGTCGAAATATGTTTACATAATGTTCATATCAAGGTTCGCGCTAGGGGGTGAAGCGGGGCTATGGCAGCAGCGCGGCGGCTCCTGTTTCATTCAAATCACGTATCGAGTTGGGTGCTTCGCCCGTGACGGCCAGATAGCGCAGCCAAATCGGCCCCGACGGAGCAGGAATAGAAGGGAAGCGGGGGCGGGGAAGCCGGAATGCGGTGGAGAGAAAAAAAAAGGGTGGGGGGGAGAGGAGGAATGAAAAGAAGAGCGCCCTGCGTGGAATCCAATGCCGCATGCGACCGAGTTTCGCATCCCATTCCTTCTTGACGTGACGCCGTGGCGGCCGACTCTTCCCCCCCCCCCCTCTCTCTCTCTCCCTCTCTCTCTCTCGCTGTGGCCTAGCCGCGAAATCTCCGCAAATAACAGTCATCCGCAGTCACCCCATGATGGATTGATTATTCTCGGGACGCCTTCTTATTACGGGGCCGATTGATCGAGGCGCCAATTGCGCGAGTGTAAGGGGGAATATGGGAAAGGAAGGGGGGGGGGGGGGGATGGAGGCTGCCTCTTTGCGCGAAGGCCTCCCCTACCGCAAGAATCAATCTTTGCGATCGAAGAGAACGAGAAAAGGAACGGGCATACGAACGTGTCGTATGCGTGTAGTACGAGCGGCACGGACGTTGCGCAGGGGAGGCGATCACTCGTAAAAAGCGCTCGCGTAAACCGCACCGCAGTCCCGACCCACGTAGAGTTACACGGTTTAGCGTGGTGGGACGAGCTCCTGATGGTGTAAGCCAGCGAGAACCGGTTTGCTGGTCAATTCAGCTGGTCGAACAGCCTTCTCCCATCGGGTATAACGACGCTCTTATGCAAGCGTGCCGTGAAGTGCTCCAGTCGAGGGGCGCCCCGGTGGCTACGTGCAGTTGTTTCTACGGAGGGTGAAAATGAAAGGGACGGAGAGCCGTAACCGCCGCAGATGACCAGTCCAAGTGGAAGGGTACAAAGGCTGGGTGGAGGATCTTGTGAGAAGGAGAGCCGTAAAGTGTCCGGTGAAAGCGATAAGGACGAACTTGACGCGATAAAGGGCATGTGCTAACAAAAGGAGCCTGCGAGTAGGGAAGAAAAAGGCCGAAGACGAAGAACACAGTGCAGCAAAACAGCAGCGGCAAACAAGTGATTAGGTTAGGTTATCAAGAAAGCAGAAGCGAAGAAAGTGATTCAATGGATGACAAGTATGCACTCTTAAAAAAAAAAAAGAAGAAGGTAGTAAAAGGGTAGTAAGCGCAGCATTTACTAACTCTGACTGCGTTTTAATGCTTTTTTTACTTTTTACTACCCCCTTCAAGGTAGCTAGTACAAGTAATCCCTTACTACCTTTTTACAGCATATGGTCGCTAGTTAGTAACTGGTTAGTAATCGTTCCTTTAACCCTAAAATGAAGTATTAGAGTATAAATGACACATTGGGCTGTGTGAATAAGACTGTTTTTATTTAATTAAATGATTCTGCAATTAGGTAGACTAACCTGTTTCTGCAATCGAAACTTCATAATTAAGGCTGTTATTTTAGCTTAACGCGTAAGAGCCACAAGCTCGGTACTGATAGTCAGGTTCACGTCGTATATAAGACGGAGAAAGATTTACCTGTACACTTGCAGTGCGCGTATCATGCTTCTGTGGATGTCATTAACGCACCCATCGGTCATTAATGCACTCGCGTTGTATCACGGTCAAAGTCGGTCGCATAAGCCTACGGGTAACTCTATTTGGAACAACCGCCTGTTTATTAATTGAAACAATTGAACAGTTAATCAATTAAAACAATTCAAAAATGAAAACTGCGTTAAAAGGTGTCAAACTGCTCAAAATGGAATGCCTAACCCACTACGCTATCGCGTGATACCCTTAGGGCGGAGCTTCAGTGTCCTCTCCCATTTTGGTTTTAACGTCCCGAAGCTGTACATAGGTTATGAAGGACGCCGTAGTAATGAAGGACTTCCGGTTAATTTCGTCCGCCTGGGGTTCAAAAACTTGCGCTGACTCGCACAGAACAGGGGCGTATTCGCGCTTCGCGTCTATCGAAACGCGGCTGCCGTGGCCAGGGTTGATCCCACGCAGCTGGAGAACGTGGGCTGTGTTTACCACACTCTGAATAACTGAAGATATCGGCTGTTGCAGAAGACCGCGCGGCCGCAGAAACTGCCCATGGCTAGCCTTTGATGAGAGAGATTAGTACCCATTAAAGAGTGAGCAAATAAGAGGTATTTGTTGGATAGAGTTGTGGTTTGGACTTATTGGTCTAATTGACCTTGTTGCATGGTCAAAGTAAGGAGTGCGAAAGGCGCCTGTCCTGTAAGCTTCTGTGTTTTTCCTCGTCCCTTCGCGCTGCTTCCTATAGCCATGCATTTGGTGGGCTACCTCCATTCCGAGAGTATACAGAGTCGGGCGCATGACGGGACTTGGCGCGGACCCGCATACTCCAAAGACTAGACGACTTGAGAAGTTGGAGCCGTGTTTCAGACGCTGTGGGCCGTATACTACGTGCCGGTGATTGTTCAGACTCCGACGGCTGCTCCCAAGAGACATCAAGCGGAAAAAAACCATCCAGCAGAATTATCCAAAGGAATCAAATACTCTATGCTTTTCCAAGAGTTTACGCCACAATGCAGATTTGTTTGATATGTGCAATAATGAAAACTGCTAGCAACTGCCACCTGTAATCAAAATGAAGGATGAGACAGTTCGTGTTGCATTCAGGACCGGCACATTTAAGAGATGAAATTTAACGACGGGTTCGCACAGAAGAATGATCGCAAAGTTGATGCCAAAATACAACTCCTCACAGACATAGCGTCCGAAAGGCAGTTTTGCGTCCGCCTTCAAGGGTTGGGGTATAGTCCAGTAAGTACGTTTAGGCGTCCCGTTTGTCCTTAAATGTTCGTACCGCAGAGAGCACAACATGTATTTGCAATAATCAACGGCGGCAGCCACCATGTATGGATGAGAAATGGTTTAGAGTCGCTTCAAAAATACTGGTATATCAAGTGGTTTTGGAACCCAAACTTACGTGAGATATGCCGAGACAATCTTCTGAATAGTCTTGAGGATGCTCTGAAGCACCTAGACGTCACTACAATGATGAAAAATGTATGCTCAGGTCTGGTGCAATCGTGAACGAGCTCTACTAACCTCTCAAGAGAAAGCCGGTATAGAATGAAATATTGTTCTTAACGGAGCTACGAAATTTGTACTAATGCCACGAAACATGAAAGAAGTGAAAGCACCAAAGAAAATGATTTAGATGAATGGTTGGTGCCGTATTGTTAATGTCGGCTATTCACCAGGAACACCTAAGAAACCTCCCTACGTATACGTAGTTACTTGCCGTCGGTCGCTCAGGTAATTCTACCTAGTTTTATATGCACTGTAAAGCGAAAGGTTAAAGTTTCAACTTTTGTAATCGAAGACACTAACACCATATGCAATAAAAAAAGAACAATATGGATGAAAGGCAGGCACGCATGCAAAAAGGGGCCCTTCCCTCTTCCACCTGTCGCCCTCCCCCCACAGTCCTTCGAGAAGTGTCTCGTTGAGCATGCACCAGCAAGTAGCCCCACCATCCCCCCTCCCACCCCTCAAACCAAAAAAAAAAAGAATCTGGTTACACGATAGATGAGAGGTATTCGAATCAAGCTGTGTGCATAGCTTCCTAATTCACGGCAGCACTCTGGACACCATACCGTATCAGAAAATATCCACTAGCTTTGTCATCTTTTCCATTCTCTGATTTAATTTCCACTCGTAAAATGCCTTCTGACAACCTGTTCTCGAAAGCTCCAGGAGCAGTCCCCTTTTCTGCACTTTTTATTTTTTAAAGTACACTTCTTCGTTCAACCATTTCTATCTTCTCGCTTCAGAAACCATGTGCGCGACAGGAATTTAGTTTGCGAATTGGGAATAGGCCATGCAGAAGTTGTGAGAAGCGCGCGTAGTAGCATCATGATAAAGGGCGACTGAAAACAAAACTCTTCATGCTTTCGTATTGTTAAGCCTGCCTGTCACGATGATTAAAAAGGAGGCCTCCTTTGTTTTTTCCTGAGCTGTAGTCGCAGAGACAAGGTGGTGTTGAAACTGGTACGCGAGGAGAACCTCCACCTAACTTCAAGTTCTCTTCCTTTTTAAGGCTCTAGTGGATGTTTCCAAGACCCAGGAACATTGCAGGGGGATGACTAGCGCGCAAACTCCGCTCTCCAACAGCGTTGCGAAACCTGTAAGTGAAGAAACGCGCCGGGCAGCTTATTCAAGGTCTTACTGTGCCTTCCGCGAGTCCCTTTTTTGCTCTTATTTCTCTGGCTGCGATGGGTCACGTCAGCGTGCTTCGTGAGAATGCTCGAGCACACTGCTTGCTAGCATGAAGCGTGTTCATTACAGAAATGGGTGCATCGATATCCAACTCTTCTTTACTCGCAGGCTTCGTAACGTGACTCCGACGTGAGGATCGAACTCTGAAACTTGACTCGCTGAAGAGAGTAATCTGCGGTCACCGGAGCTTAAATTCCTACTTGTGCTGCTCTACACGCACGGGTCGATGCAGCACGTCGGAGTATAGACCGACCGCGACGAGCCCACTGGTTGCGTCACGCAGCGGTCTCTCTTTACGGTGCGCCGTTTCACGGCGAATTATGCTCAGACGGGGCTCGCACTGGGCCCCTTCTATCGACGCGTGGCAAAGACAGCCACTCTTGCAATGCTCCGTCCAAGCCGTGAAGGGCTGACATAAAACACGAGGAAAAGAAAGGGTAAAGGGACAAAGCTGCTGTGCTATTCTCATTAGCGGAGAGCCACCACAAACTCGCGCTCCTAGAAGGACGCGCATTTCGCAAGTGTGGGGGGGGCCTATACTCGAGCCAAGGGGAATGCCGCACATGCCCGATCGACGCCCAAACTCCGGGACCTCGCCGCCAACAAAGCCCCGGGTCCGGCAGGCGCCTTTGTCAGCCGCGACAGAGGGAGAGAGTGAAGACTGACAAAAGAAAGCCTCAGCGACAGCCGAGTACCCCCTCCCCCTCTGTCCAACAACCACGAAGGAAAAAAAAAGGGGGGGGGGGGGTCGAGTTTAATGGGTGTGCTTTTCGACCCGATCGATTCCTGCGGAGGCCAACGGGCTAACGGTCTGCTTAAATTAGATTGCGCGGAAGGCGACGTCGTCTTCTCCTCGGCTGTGCCGCGACGACCCACCGCGCGATTACATTGCTGGCGTGCGCAACTGGACGTCAAAGCCAAACGCCCTCGGTGGCGCGCAGACGTGACGGGGTGGTCCACCCTCTCTTCTTCTGCCCCCTTCCTCCACCCTTCTGCTCCCTTCCTCCCCTCCCACCGCCCTTCCACCCAGCTTGCAGGAAATCACTGCAGCGCGCCTGTGTCCTCCCGGAGACGTGTGCACAGCTGCGAGATTGCTCTCGTTCAACATGCAGTGTTCGTTGCCGCCGACTAATGCATTCCTCGCTGCTCCTGCCCTTTGTCGACGCTCAGAGCGGAGCTTGCGTACAAATTCTTTTTGAAAGGCTCATTCTTTTGGAGCGGGCAGCGCGCGTATACAGTTCGAAGCGGAAGCCGTTTCTTACCGGGGCGCAGTCTATGCACGTTCGTCTCACGGCGACATGAAGAGGAACTCGCTTGTTACTCTTCAGGAGGGACAAGTGAAGAGAGTGAAGGAGCTTGTAGAGTACCAAATCGCCAAACCTGCACTGGTAGAACATGCAGCCTTGCAACTGGTATCCAACGTACCAAGGATTATGAAAATTTGCGTACCACGGGCAGTGGATGACTGCAGTAACCACTACGACGACTGAGATGAGGTGGAACCACACGTAAGCGTTTTTACACCGGTCATTTGGAGGGTTTACGCAGTTGTCGTGGAGAACTGCAATTCAGTGGTATCTACCGAGAAGAATTCAGAAAATCGGCCGCAAGACACCCCAAAACGGTCGTATTGAGACACTGCTAGTCGTTCCATTGGTACTGCTGTTATAGCGCATTTTACTTTTGTAAATGCCAATACTGATTTACAGCTACAACTACTGCAGGCGATACTGTCAGTATTACGACACCTCGTACTACTACTTGCACTAAATGTGCTATTGCTGCTGCACTCAATTTTGGGACTAAGCTGGGACTATAGTACGCTCAGAGGTCACACTACAGTGCTCAACTCTGTGATCTCTGTCTGTGTCATTCTGTAAACGCTAGCTTTGTATATATTTTTCAATAATTTTAACTGCAATCCTCTGCATGCTTTTACCACTATATTACTGCTGCGACTAAGGTTTTACCTTTCAGTAAACACTGCTTCCACCAGAATAAAAGAAGAGAGAAGCACCTTTACGCGAAATCTTCTCACGCTTTGCGCTCTCGTCGGAATATTCTGAACCCCGAGATTAGAACAAACACCTCGTTCCAAAACAAAGGAAGGGGGGAAACTAAACTCTTCTCTCGGGACTCAGGTCCAAGTTCTTACCCGCGCGCTCGAGCGCGTTATCACGTGCAAATCTTCAACCTCGACCAAAGCAATCGCGTGTCGTCGCGTGATTGACAGGAGCCGTGCGTTGGGGCTTTAATACCGCGCGGCCGCACTGCAAGCGCCTCACTGCGTCGCGCTAGTTACTGAGAAACTGAGAAACCGCGTGGAGCGACACGTGCACCTCGACCACGCCTGCTTTGACTTGACTACAGAAGCTAGACAACTTCGCAGGTGGAAAAAAAAAACAACAACAACAGAGAATAGCGGAGCAGGAAGAAATGAAGAACGCAGGAAGAGGAGCGTGCACCGTCGCGACGAGATGATGCCGATGCGCAAGAGGGACAACTTGAGCTAAGCGCGCACAGCCGCGCTCCGAAGTCGACAACAAGGTCTGCGCGCGTAAGCCGGGAAGTCGCTGGGGCCGTCGGCGCCTGCTCTGTGCTCGCACGAGGGTGGTTCCTTAATTTTCCCGCTCGACGCGTCGCCCCTCTCGGGGTGCTCTGTCGACTTCGTTAATTAACAGTCGCGCTCCCGTGCTTCGATGTCATAATTAAGAAACGCATCCAACTCCGCCCCCTTTCCAACACCTCCTTCGCCCCCACTGCCACTCCTCTCATCCCTTATAACTAGTTTTTGCTGGCACGAGTAGTTCTCCTCTCCATTTTTGGAGTCTCACGTACCTCTTTGACATTGCAGGGCTTGATTTGATATTATTTTTTTTCCTTTTCTCTCGGTCACCTCGAAACATGTCCAAAAGCTCTCTTCGCGTTTTTACCTTGATTTATCCCTCCTCCTCTGCTCACTTACCTTTTCCTTCATCCGAAGCCTCCTTTATCTCTGGCGATCACACAGCGCACTTTGGAGGCTCTGTGGAGACAGTGAACTGCGACTTACTATATAGTATTCTGTATCCCCCCCCCCCCCCCCCCCTTCGACACATCTTCCCTCCTAAGCCCACATTCATTTATTTCTTCCAACTTAACCTTCTGCACTTCTGCTTGAAGCACACGCTGCTTCTAATAACTCGTGTGCTGCAACCCTCGCTGCAGTTTTTGATCGGCTCGGCTGGCGCTAGTTCTTTGCTACAAACTTAAACCTCGGTATCGCGCGCAAGCTCTGCGACGCCACGTGAAGCCCACTGGTAGCTGTCGGCTCTTGAACCCAAGCAAGAAAAGTGCGAAGAGAATATATTTAGCTGCAGGCAACCGAAAATCGCGTACAGGAGAGAAGAGCGCCCTGCCAGCCGTGTCGCAATATATTTTCTGGGGAGGAATGTGATAATGTTGAAATTAAAACTTGCTTCGTATATAGATACACTATGCATTTGCCAGATAATAAAGAAAGCAATCGAAAAGCAATGCTTAAATAGAAGAAGCTTATTGCGAGTAGAAAAAAAAAACGAGAGCGTGCGTGTGTGTGGTCTGTCGAAGACATAAGTATACGAGTGCAAAAATTAATAAAAGATCAGCGGATGCTGCGCTGTTGTAGGTTCCGTTTAAGTGCGCACCAAAAAGCATACAAGAACACGTCGACGGATTAGATTTAAGAGCTCCAACGAAACGAACAACCGAGAGTTGTAGCTCTATTTTTCGATTCCTGAACAAATACGTCCAAAAGTAGCGGCGTATCGCGAAGCCTCGATTGTGGCAGCTATAGAAATCTACTCCGCCCTATAGTTGCGACATTATTGCGAAACTATCCGCGGAATAAAATTTATACACTGTATTGCGACATGGCATCCACGTCGTTAGGCGGGCAGTAACTCAAAAAAGAAAATGCCATAATCACAACGCGGCCGGAGCGATTTCTAATTCTCGTAACTAGCTTGTGGTGCCGATCAATAATAACTCAACTAAAGTGCCTGTACGTCACACCCCTCCCAATTATGTCGTTACTCATTCGTTGATCTCGCTGTACGTGTATATATCCATTGAGTCATATGCCGGACGAGGCGCAAAGTCGGCGAGAGGCAACGCAGAGCGCCGCCGAGCGCGTATACCGCAAATTGCACGTTGAGAAATACGGCCATAAACTATGTACGACTCAAGCCCGATGCTTTACGTCTCGCGCAGTCCACTCGCTTTGAGGTGTTTTACCCTGAAACCAAAACAAAAACACCCCTACTTTTCGTGGCAAGAGACGCCGTTCGGCATCGCCACAGCCAGTCGAGATAAAGGGAGAGAAAAAGAGAGAAATGAAAGCGGCAGAAACAAGACGCAACGTCTGGCGCAATAGCTATTGAGATGATGCGATGCAGCCCAGACTTTCTTCTTCCTTATCGCGCCTTCCTCCGAAGCCGCCTCGCTGCACCTCGCCCAGAAAGAACGAAGAGAAATACGATGCGTGAAAACTAAACAAAAAAGAAAATGCTCCGAAAGAGATACGGCCGGCAGCACAAACAAGCTGCGCGCACTCCCACAAGTTGACAATCCTTCGCCGCTGCCGCCGCTGCTGCTGCTGCCGGCGGCGTTACGCGCGAGTCTTCGGGACTCAGCAGAAACATCTGTCAAGTGGCTCTCTGGAGATCCGCGCGCTCGCGGCCGCCCGACGCTGCTCGTCACCGCTCGGCGTATCGTAATTCGGCGTCGCATCTCTAATTCATGAGGCGGCCGGGCCCGCACTGCCAAAATATATATACGCATATATATATCTAACCGTACGGAGGCAGTTCACCGCGCCTAGTGTACACCGCGGAGCCCCAAGAAGCGGTCGCATATGTTCCTGGCATGTTCGATAGCCGGCCGCCATGCCGACTGCTCGCCTGCCTGCCTGCTTGCCTCGGGCTTGGAGTGAGCAGAGCACTCACGTTGCTGCCTGTCTGTCTGCCTTGCGCATTTGTACGTGTGTGTGCTTGTGCAGTCCACGAACACGGCGCAGTCCTCCCCAGACAACCACCGCGCCGCGGCTGGCCACACGCGAAGGCTTAACGCATCGCAGCGCTGCCTCCGTCCATGCTGCGCCCGGCACGCCACGTTGGCTAAGTCGCACCAGGCGGTTTTCTGCCCGCTGCCCGGCGCCAATATGCCCCGCTTATGAAGGCGTCGTCGTCGATTTCCCCCTCTCCCCATTCCTCTTTTCACTCTCCCCTTTCTCTCTCTCTCACTAGCAAGACCGGCGCCGTGACTTCGGCAACGACTGTGCCCTCAGCGACGTCCTTACTGAGGCACGCCGTTAGCGTATCCGCTGGAACCAGCTCGCTCGCTCCGCCGGTCCCAAGTCGACTCGGGAGTGGGCGGCTGGGAGCGCGCGTATACTCGAGTTAGTACAGCGCGGCCAGTCACTGAGATCTCGCTGGATGCTTCGCCGAGCTTCCCCGCTCGGCTACACACGTGCGCTCGAGTTTATGCGCTGTTCGCGCGGGCGTCTGATGCAACGGGCGCCGTGCGTGTCTAACAGGGCGTGGAGAATTACGCGCTGTGGTGGCGAGCAGCTGCTCTCGCTATTCTGGGGCAACCGTGCGGCCAAAACGGGTTGCACCCGCCTCCAGTTCAACCGGCTGTGATGAAACTCCTTCTCGGCACACGCGCTTACTTTGTGGCCATACTCGTCTGTTTGACAGTAAGCGACGTGGTAGCGGTTTTCCGTCGCGAAATATCATAGTCCTGGTTGCGAGCGAGAGTTGTGAGCAAGCAAACTCCGCGCCAAGAACCGTGGTTAATTATACCTCATCACAATATAACTATATGCGCGTGTCGTTATTTCACGCAGTGCGCGCGGCAAACGAATTACTTAGGCTCGTTTCTTCTCCCCCTCGGAACTTGGAACTGGGGATAACTTGGCTTAGCTGCGGCTGGGCCATCCTTGGAGTGTCTCGGTGAAAGTTTTCTGTGCACCAAATGTTTACGAGATGGGATCCTATTAGATTGGGTTGGCAGTGAAACGGAAAGACAGTAGTTCCAAAGTCAAATGCAACCACGTAAGAGACGCCATTACAATATTGAATATTTTGGAAAGCAGAATAAGGTATTTCTCCTTATTTCTGAAATAAGCAACAGGGCTGCCCATACTATTTGCGCCCGTTTTTTAGTTTACTTTAATTCAGGAACACGAGGTCGTTATTTTACTGGGAAAAAGTTCCCGTCAGGCGGGGAAAGACACCAAAGTGCGCCAGTAAGCTTTCATTGCATTGATTATTATGTTGTCACGTTCCTTCCTGTGATGCTGGAAAGTATTACATGAACACCGTAGTCAAGTAAGTTGGCAACGTTAAAACATTCAGCCGAGTTTAATGTGAGCAATTCGCGTCTTCGGAACTGACTGGCAGAAAGGACGCGCCTTCGGGGCTGCAGGGCCACTCCCGACGCTCCTTTTGTGCCGTCGTCGGGTGTGCAATTTATCCCCTTCGCGCGTCCTCCAACCCCTCGCCTCACCGTGAATCCTGGCCGCGACTGCAGCGAGACAGCGCAAACAAGGCCGGAAATAATGAGCCCCACGCCAGCAACTTTGCAGGGGGACAGCGTCGAGGACGACGCCGATCCTCGGCGGATATACCACCTCCCTTCGCCTCCTTCCATCGCACTGCAGTACGAGACGTGTCGGCGGTTGTGCCGACGATGGCGCTGGGCTGTGGCGACCCAGTGTCTGGAGCCCCGGGTGCCGACGCTCCATCATCACTGCCCCAGTTGCTTCGGAGAATGATACAGGAAGGACCACCTCCGCCCGTCCGAGGACTCGCCGCCACGAATTCGAACCGGGAACCGGCCGCCACCTCCCCCCCCCCCCTTTTTTTTTTCCCTTTTCCTTTGTTTTCCAATAGCTCAAGCTAGCTCCTGTTCCCTTTTCTTCCGCTGTCCCTTTCTCTCTCTTATTAATAAACCGCCCACGGTCACACGCGCGCACCACTCCTCGGCCCCGCCTGACGCGGTCTTCTTGCAGGGCCACGCGCGGCAGTGGCATGCTCTGCGACAGCTGTTGCACTTGCGCTCAGAAAGCTGCCGCGAGGCTGTGCGGAAACGTCGCCCAGAGCATATTGCTTCCGCAGCCACTCGTCTTCGTCGCGCGACTGCGCCTTTCGAGCTACTGCGACCGTGCGCTAGTGTTCTTATCGCTTGTGACACTTGGGTTTATTAAATAAGCACAGCGCTGTGTTCTCACTGAAACTAAACATTTACCTTTTTATGGCTGCGTCAAGATGTCCGGTTAATAGAGGCCGCTCAATCCTTTAGACGATTGACTCCATAATAAACGTGCCGACATTGTGCAGTGACGTCGATTATTAAGCACGTTATATGCACTGAGAGTTGTCCTTTGTCGCGACACTGAGCTAATACGGTAGAGTGATGTATATAATAGCAGTTGCATAATTTATGCGTCGTAAGCAGCGGCTTATATGCAGTAAGAGACTACTCAGGAGCCACCGAGGAGGTTGAAGGAGGCAGTTGTTAAATACTGCGCACTGAATAACTTTGGTTACTGCTCGTAGAGTTCGGCTGTTGGCGTACGAGAAGCGGAAACCTATTTTCTACAGTTCCCAACAAGCAAGAGCTGGCGCGACAAGGGTGGAGAATGCCAGAAACACCTGCTCGAAATATATCGATCTACGGCACTGTGAGATATATCGACAAACAATGCTGCGGCCAGTGACACTGGAACATCTTAGATCAATATTTGGACGTAGTATTCAGTCGCCATTACCTCATTCATGCATCGTATTTGGCCTTGAGCATACTAAGGCAATTCTTGTAACATTTTCAAGCTTCGAGAGAGGAAACACTGTCCTGGTCCTCGAAAATTGCTGTCTGTCAGTGTCAGTGGAACTGAAAAGTGCTCCCTTGGGTTTCGCTATAGGCGCGGTTAAAAGGCGGTGCAACTGTTTTTGTAGCGACAACTACATTACGGTAGCATTTCGAGCCTTCAGCGTGGCGGCGCCGCCACGCTGTCACGTGGTTGGTCACGTGGTGTGGAGCAGCTGCCGGCAGCGCGGCGCCGTGGCTGATCACGTGGTTGGTCACGTAACTGCAGCCACGTGGTGCGGAGCAGCTGCTGCTGCTGGCGGCGCGGCGCGCCGGCGAAACCGAGTTGCAACAGCTGTGCGCATGCGCCGTGTCAAGTGGGACGAAGATGAAGAAGAAACGCCCAACGAAACGGAGCGGCGAAAGACTGACTTTGCAATTCAACTGAGCAAGTTCCACCCGGCCAGCTGTAGCTATCGCGTCACTCCTATTTTAACTACAGCTAAGCCACCGCCATTTTTTTAAAGGTTGCTATTGGCACATGAGATTGGAACTCGGAACACAGATACACTGCCACCTTGGTTAGCTATAGCAAATGAATTTCCTCTTGAAACGACGGAAACTTTCGTTGTTTTTTTTTACTTCGGAACTGTGGCTTTGACCAGTGAGACAAACGTTCATTAATAAAAGCCGCTCCGCTGTCTGTGATGCTCCTTCTTTGCACTGCTCGCCCTGCTTTCTGTAGGGACTCGAACATAAAGCTTCAACGTCCATACCAACAGCTCGCTGAATATCGATATCTGGTACGGACGCGGAACAAGTCCTTCTCACATGTTACAGGAAACAGGGGCTGGTAATATAGAAAATCCCACGCAACGTTCCACTATTAATCACGTGACAACACCCGGTCAATGCTCATTAACGGGAAAATAAGGGCATGTATCGGAGATACAGCACACAAATGAACACGGTATTTGCGGGGCAGAAACCTCATATTTTCAGGACACATAATTAGGCACATTTGTGTCGCTTTCCGCACGAATCATGTCGCGCACTGGCTTGATTATGCCCACAGCGTCATCGGCAAGCTAAAGAAGGGTCCGATCGAAGCTTCGTATACCCCAGCCTGTGCGTGTCACACGCGTTGCTACCACACTGCAACCTCGTAATGACGCAGTGTTTTGAGCGGTGAAAGAAAAAAAATAAAACGAGGGGATAAGGAGTGGGAGGCGGGTGGTTGAGAGGAGCGGATCGAAATTATGTATACGCAAAGAAAAGGAAAGGGTTTCCGTTGATGTCAAGTGCTGGCGCCAGCTGTCCGCCGACAGTGCCTCTTGCTGTGCTAATACACCACCGGTGGGAACCGTATTTATCAGAAGCACTATGTACTGCGAGCACGCGAGACGGCGAGAGAGAGAGAGAGAGTGGGGAGAGTTGGTTTCCAGGCGTCGCCACCGACACGCCACGCTGCGCTGCACGCGAAAAAGCACGCCATTCGCGTGTCCGACGCGAATTTGTCGGCGGCCCGGAACTGCCGCGGTGTCAGTGCGACATGATCCTGTCATTGAAATGTCATGGCGCGCCTGGCGTCCGGACGGACAGTGCGCACGGTATATGAGATTTGAAGAGGAGGACGCAGTGAGAGAGAGGGGGGAATGATAGGTGTGCGTGGTGGGGAGCCTCCCTTTTCCGCTCCTCCAGGCAACCGTGGAAGTGGACGCAGCAGCAGCTAGACAGACACAGGTCTCTGGTGGGCGCATGCCGAGTGCGAACGGTGGTGTGGGGGCATAACGCGTTGCTGGACAGCGTCACGTTCGGAGTTAATTATGCGGCGTAGCGTCGTCGCCAGGTACTACTGTTTCTCCCCGTACACACCGCGTCGCCTCGTCCCAGCGGGACGCGCCGTACGGGTCACGTCGGGAGCCGGTGTTCCGGAGTGATTAGCGGCGCCCGACACGTTGGAAATGGTCATTCGGAGCGGCAGCTCGGGTCACACACGGCTACACAAAATATTGGTGGCCAGCCGTCCCCTCACCTCTTCTCACCCTCCCTCCGCGCCTGCCCCGCGACGCACCACCTTCGTGCTTCTTCCTTCTTTCCCTCATACGCGATTCCTTTCTCTGCGTTCTTCTTGGCTGTGTTCGGTGCGGCGCGTGCCGCGTGCTCACCAGCGTGGTGGTGGAGGAGACGCGGCAATGTGGGCACGCATGATACTTCTGCCAATCTGACCCAACCCAGTCCCAAGGCGACTCCTCGTCGCTACCGTGGCGGGCCGCAGGTTTGCGCATGTATATGTGCGCGCAGGAGAAGCGGTGTGTGTGCGTGATTGCATGCTCGTACGTGCTCGTTCCATTTGCGGGTTCGCAGAATCGTTTCATTATTTCTCTTGCGCCATCTCACCCTCTTTTTCCCCACTCTTCCCATCTTCACCCCAACCAGCTGCCGCTCCCTTTTCCTCCCGAATCGACGCCGCATTCGGCGCGCTACCTGGTGCGATTTGCGTGCTTCGCCGAGCACTTACTCTTCTCCGGTGTGTGCGCATGTTGTCGGGTTGGGCTTGGAGCGAGACCGACGAGCGGGCGCTTTCCCTATTGGCGACGGGGAATCGCAAACTCCTGCTGTTGCTGCTTCTGCCAGACGCTGCTGCTTTTTCATAAGTCGGCGTTAATGGAGAGCTTTTCGGATCAATGGTAATATGGCGCGTTCCGGCGTGCCGCGGGCGTAGGGGGAAAAGAAGCGTCTGCGGACGAGAAGGGAGAGTAGGACGGAGGAGGAGGAGGAGGAAAAGAACCGTTTCTGCCGCTGTACGATTTGTCCGCGCGGGCGCACGCACGCATCCGGCCGGTCTCGCACGCTTTTGCGGCGGAAAAGTTGAGAGAGTTTCGGCTCAGCGAGCGGCCTAATTGCGTGGCGGTAAATCACCCGATCCGTCATTACGCCCGAGCTGGCGCGTAAGGGATGCGTGAGATGGAAATTAAGAAGGACAGCGGATTCGAAATGACGCGGAACAGATTTGGAGAAAAACTTTTCCCTTTTTTTTTGTAAAGGACGCGTTAGCGATTGCAAAATGCCATAAAACAGTGGACGCTCCGTAAGCAAAATCAAACAAACAAAAAGTATACGAGGGAGAGGGATGCAGGGAACAAAGAGGCAGCGTGTCACACTGCATGAAACAAGGGCCTGTGAAATCTCATTACATGCGCCGGTACAACTACACTGCAGCGGCTTTACAATGAGGAGAACAGAGAAAGCAACAATAACTCTCAGTGCACGTGCCTACACGGGCTGGAAACGGCTGAAATGAAGCAGGAAGCTACGCAGTGCGTGTTCCTGAAACATTCAAGGACGGCCAACAAGGATATGAGCACAACAAAAAAGTCAAACGCGGAGGCACATGCAATCTGTAGATAGAACACTGTAGGAAGAGAGGAGGAATACACACGCTGGCCTTTGTATATATCGTTCTGCTCTCTTCATTTCATTCAGCCCTCTTGAAACACGTGGATTTTACTAGTAAAACAAGCACACAATCTAGCTAGATAAAACGTCCTTGTGTGAAGGTGAGGAGTATAAAAAAAATGTTTTTGTTGGGTACGCGACTATTTTCGCTTGCTCGTTCTTCGGAGACAGGGAGTTATTGAAGTGTTTCATTGTAGTCGGATACAGCTCAAGACTGCAGCGGCTTTTTCCCGTCAAAGGCCCCCTTCCAGCCAATGGCGTCGGCCCTGCTAGCGTGACAGTGCAGGGAGCAGCGCCACAGTGGAGAGAGGTGTCTATCCCCGACCATAGAGGGAAGGGATTATTCCCTTTCATCTACCACTCCCTGCTGTGTCACACTAGCAGTGTCGTGAGAATCGGCCGACGCCATTGGCTGGAAAGGGGTCCTCTGACGGGGAAAAGCCGCCGCGCTCTTGAACTGTATCAGTCTATACAGCATGCTTTGACCTGCACGCCGCCACACGCATCAATGGGAAGTTCACGCGAAATAAAGGCGCTTCAGCAGCACTGTGGAACGATGAAGCAAGGCTCAAAAGCAAAGACAAGGGACGAAGCTCAGCAGGCTGCGGGCGAGGATGTCGGAGAGGGTTCCCTGTGTCGGTCGCAGAAAGGATTTCACGGTCCGCGCGAGTGCGCTGGTATTGCGCCAAGTATCCCGAACTCGAGCGGCGCAAACTAGCCGCGGATTGCCAACAACGCCGGCCGCGGATGTTGCCGGCGAGAAGAAAGCGAAGAGAAAGCAAGCCGACTGCTCATCGGCTCCCAAAGAACGGCGGCGTTGGCTCCTCCGCCGCCGTTCTCAATGCGCCCCCCACACAATGCCTGTGTGTCGGTTGGAAACAGCGCTGCTCTATACAGTTCTCGAAAACCCCTTTGGGCCCACGAATGCGCTCTTCTCTTCAGAGTAGTCCTCTTCACGCTGCTTTCTTGGTTTCCCGTTACGCGGAGGAAGCCGAGTGCGTCAAAATACGAGCTTAAAATACGGCCTTTTGACGGAAGCCGCGACGGCTTCGCTTGGATCGAGAACGGTGGGTGAGCGCCGAAAGTGAGTCGCGGAACGTCGCCGCTTGCGTTAGTTGTAGTGGTTTGGAAAGAACAAGCGGTTGAGTCTCGAGACTGCGAGAGTCTTTTGTTGTACAGCGTGAATGATATGTTCGATGGCCAGGCCTTACAAAAGCTGTCCAGTGGCACGATTAGGAAAAGAGAAAAGGTTAAGAGAAATAGAGAGAAGGCTTAATATCAAACTTGATCCAATTATTTTGCCAGCACACACAGCTGCTGTCAGCTCAAGTAAACAAGCCTTTCATATAATATAGACTTAGCTTATTGAACTGGTACTTAATGCACGCTAGCCTTCCGGCCACGAGTCCCCGCAATAGTTTGGAGCCACACGGTAATATATTTGAGTCAAATTTGCGTTTATGTTCTTTCCGCGTTATATTACCATATCCGCTTCGCACAGCTCTTCCTAGCCTCGGCTCCTATGTATTGAATGTTCGTCAAACTCAATCAGCTTGAGCGATTCTCAGCGTCACGCTGGTTACAGCCCACGGGTACCGCCCTACGCTGCCGCAGGGATCACCGGCACAGCTGCAGGTTAGCGCAGCGCGACTAACTCCGGGGCACGGTCGGGCTCCTCCATTCTGGCAGCTTATATACCGCGGCGGCCCATGTTGCTGGCTCCGTCGGAGCCATCACTCTTCGTTGCTTAACGTGCGAGAGAATTTGCATTTTAATGAAACCGCATATGACACGGGTGCGGCCGCGCCGCCATTATTTGGCACTGACGCGCTTCGTCTGCATAAATGAGCGCGCTGGTAGTAACGCATGCAAGAAGACGAGGCGTGGCGCGAGCGCCTGCTGCTGCTGCTGGCGCTGGGCGCCTGGCGCGCACGGTATATCACGTGAGAGAGACCGGCAGCGGGACACAGGGCGCTGCACCCTAGACCCCCCCCCCCCCCCCCCTCACTCACCCCCGTTCCCCATTTGCTTTTATTTCTCCTTGGCGCGCGCCCCATCATTCCGTGCTATTGAACTTCGCCCTGCCTGGCTCAGGGCTGTCCGCTTATTGCTCACGCTCGATACCGTCGGCCGTCTTTCTTTTCATTCGCTATTCCCTTCTTTCTATCAGGTCTCCTCCTAGCATGCGAGTTGACAGAGGCACGTTACGTGGCGCTTCGTCGGAGTAGTCAAGATAATGAAAGCGCGCGCACCGCGGAACTTATGAAGTGCTCTTGATGAGTTGAAATCATTCGGATGAATCATTTCAGGGAGCACGATTTTTGATTACTTAGGTGACGAAAAAGACGGATGGGAAAAGAAGAACAAAACATAATTCGGCGAAGTCTGCGTGATCAGAGAGGGAAGAGGATTCGGAAAAAGGTAAAATAAAGGTAAAGCAATACGGAGACCACCAAGAAGCAAGAATTAAAGTATGCAGAACGCGCGCGCGCGCACGCACGCACGTGCACACGTATGCACACATGCACGCGCACACAAAGGTATTGAGTTTTTGAAACGTCAATGCATTTTCTCTCGCATACTAACCTATTAGGGACACGTTCTCATTCGCAGATAAGCGTTTGTCACGACATAGCAACAACACTCAGCACTTGTCCAGATTCTACTACTTATGCGGGGGAAGGCCGGGAAGGGGGGAGGGTGGGCGCCGCATAGAGTTTCGAATCGAATTGTAAAGGAGTGCCCTACAAGGCACCGCTTGCACGCACATGTGCGACGTACAGCCAGCGTTCCCGGCTAATTTCGAACTGCCGTAGAATTATTCAGCGAAATCTCGGAACAGGGGGCCTTATTTTCAATCTGTTCTGTCATTTCGCCAGAAATCGAACTCGCCACTTAGATTTACTAGAGACGGGCCACCCCTGGATACAGAGCCACTTCGTCCGGCGCCCGCCGGTGATTGTTTCTCAGCCTATGTAGCGCGAACGGAGTCTTTTGTTGCTTCTGCGATGGCCAAACGCTTGATGCGATTCTGCACGACAATTTTCGCCAACGCGGAGACGAAGCTTCTTTTTCTTTTTACTTCTCTTACGTGCTGGCCCGCTGCTATCACGGGTTGCGATTGCCATCTCGAGTCCTGAGGGATCACACCATTAGCTCGATGTCAGCGAGAACACGCGAGAGCTCAATCACTCGGCCTCTTCCCATGAAAACAGGGGCAAGTTACTTCCGCAAAAATAGCGAGTATTTTCTCTTCCTTAATTACTGCAACGGAACGCATTATCCCGTCGGTACGAAAGAGAAGGTGACCACGCCGCTTGATAGGTAGGATGTAAGAGCCTCGGTAAACGGAGATTTTGCAATACAAACTGCACGCTTACCCGTCTCTAGTGTCGGCACACGTCGGTGCTGTGCAATCGCGTCACACTTAGCCGAATCCTGTTTGCTGCGCGGAGCATCACGGCAGATAAAATTACCATGCGTTGCTGGGAAATCACAGGGCTCTTCTCTCAACGACATTGTACGAGGGCATTGCGTGCACTTCATTTGCTCGTTTCGAGGAAGCTTCCAGGGTGAAGCGGCTCGAAAGGAACGCACGGAAGAACGTGACGCTGCAATCACAGCGCTTTCCCGCGCAATGGCTATTAGCGCACACCGAGGACGTAAAAAAAAAAAATAGAATCAAACTTGGGACAACCATCGAGACCGAAAGCGGAGTTTCCTTTTCTTTTGTTTTTATTTCTTGCCTTTCCCGCCGAGTCCCTGAGTCACTGTTCCTCGCGGGCCCTCTCATCTAACAGGCAGCGCGAAACGAGGGCTGCTGCCGCAGCTCCTGCTAGACGCGGAAACCAGGTCGTAAATCACGTATACGGTGCGGGGCGCCGAACAAAAACAGAGCCGAACGGAAGGCAAAAAATACTCCCCCTTCGCACTCGCTCGACAGTATAGCGCCCGAAAACTCAGCGTCTTAGTGCCGACGCAGGGAAAACTTCCAGCGAGAGCGGCAAGCGGCAATGGCAGCAGCGGCACACGGTCC
The DNA here is from genome assembly GCA_030143305.2 of Amblyomma americanum. Taxonomy (NCBI): domain Eukaryota; kingdom Metazoa; phylum Arthropoda; class Arachnida; order Ixodida; family Ixodidae; genus Amblyomma; species Amblyomma americanum. The sequence continues at coordinate 30,622 of JARKHS020014600.1, read as the reverse complement.
TTATTACTCGGCACGCGCATACCAGATTGTATTGTTCCCACAAGCAGTGATTACCCTCTCCTTTCGCCTTTTCTTTTCTCTTCTTCATTTCTTCCTTCTCTCCACTCCCACATCCACAGCCGCAGTTGATGCTCTTCCCCCTTTCGACGTGCGTATGAGCGAGCAATGCCTGTTTACTGCTGCCGTGAGCGCGCTCTGCGCTAGTCCACGGGGGCTCTCTTGAGCACCCCCCCCCCCCCCCCCCCGTCGAATCCCCGGCACTGCTGCTACGGCAGGAGCTCGCCCTCTCTCTCTGTCTCACACGCGTCCTCTCTTGCGTTTCGTTGCGAGAATCGTTTTCCTATTCCCCAGCCACCTTGCCCAATCGCTTCGTACTCGACCGAGTCCCACTAGCATCATCAAAGCGCAAAGCAAATGCGCGATGGACCGGCGCGTATAAGAAAAAAAAAGGAGATTCGGAAGGAGGAAAGAGATGGAAGAGAGGCCCCTATAGCTGCGGGAAGCCCGAGAGATAGAGAGAGAAAGAGAGAGAGAGAAACGTTTAATGCATGCGGGAAGCCCGAGCACTATCCCTAGGATCCTCAAAAGAAGAAGATTCGGGAAGAAGGAAGAAGGCTCCCTTTTGTTCGTCTTCGGCTGCTTGGATCTTTAATTAAAAACCATCGCAAGAGCTTCATGACTGGGCAACAGAAAAAAAAGATAAAAAGGGAACGGACAAAAGGATTTAAAGGAATGAAGCCGCAAATCTGCGCCCTAAACGTCGGTTAGTCCGCTCGCCCTAACCTTTTCTTCCCGTATACCGCTGTCGTAGCACCACTGGGGCTCACAACGGCAAGGGTATGTTTTCTTGAGTTTCCCCCTGGAATCTTCCTGCACTGTTGCGCTCGTATAACTGCACTCTGAAATAAAGCGAACAACTCGAGCTACTGGCAGCTAAATGATTTCTCTGCGTGCGGAAGCCCACCCTTTATGCGTTCGCTCGCGACGAAAGAGGGAACAGAAACGAAAAAAAAAAAACTGCTTGCATAAACTTTTGTTTCGTTTCAGCTGCAATGAAGATCTGCCACAAGTTATGAAAAACTTTGGTGATTAACTGCTATGTGATTCTAACAAATGAAAGTAAGGAAATGTTTTCCGCGCGCAAAAAAAAAACAATAATATCATTAACGCGCTACGTTTGTTTTCACCGTGCTTACACTACTTTCCAGCAGCTGCAGGTTATAGTGCTAATGCGTAGGAGAAATAATAATCTTACCCTGCGCGAACAATCCATTCGCGCTGCAGTTCAGCGCAAACTCTTGAAAAACATTAGCTAGAAGTATATGACTTCTCTTTAGAAACTTTAAGCACTCAACTCACGCACGAACCGTTATGCCGACGGGCGTTATAGCCTCATAAGGTGCTCTAACTGCGCCGCGGTGGGCCAGATGGCGCTGCGCTCCCTCCTACGTGCTCTGATGTGGCGCTGTTGTCTCACGAAGCTGCCTTTGCTTGTGTTTCCCGCCCACGGACGATCTTTTGTGCGCTGACTTCAGAAAGAGAGCATTGTTTCTCGAAGCGCCCGGAAAGGGCGATCATTCCTCATCGGCAACATCGTCTACCACAGCTGGGGGAATCCTCGTTCGGCTTACTGCTTGAAAAGCTTCCCTCCGTTGCCGATCGCTTCTCTGATGACCCTTACCTCGACAAGCTGTCGCCATTCATCTTCCGTTCGGTGCTTATGCTTTGCTCTGTGCCTTGCGATGGGGACTCTTTGCCTTCTGTCAATCGCGTTTGGATGTGATGGACCGACGCACGTTTCTGCTCGTAATGTAGCACCAGTGAGAGACGAAACCTTGGACAGCATAGATCCATAGAGCAATGTGCAGCAATTAAAAGGTTTCGAATGAAGAGATAATGAAGGAAAGTGATAATAAATGACAGCAAAAAATCGATGACAACGGTTTATAGATGCGATAGAGAATTTTTTTTCTGAATTACAGCCCTCTATATGGTCAGAGCATGGTGTACAACTTTAAGATGTAGTTGAGCAGGGCATGTTGTGCTCATTGTTAAGCTCATGGTAAGACAGTCATGACAGGGTGGTGGAGGCGGGTGTGGCGAAAACGGTGACTGTTAAGCTTGGTTGCATTGCAAGAAGGTGTGTGCCACGATAGCTCGTAACGAAAAACACTAGGCATAGTTACGTGTGTCTCGATATGTGGTAAAGTATTGATAATTGATTCTGAAGGAGGCGTTGGTTTTTGCTTGGCGGAAGAGGTTTGGTTGTGTTCTGTATAGAGAAGGGCGCGGTAGGAGGAAGAACTTTCTGTTCCGAAGTTGCGTAGTACAGCAATGTTTAATGTTATGTCTGCATTTGCGATACGTCGACGTTGAGCTGTCTTCATGGAGCCCTGATCCTAAAATGAATGAATTGTTCTAAAGGTGTTGATTATTTAAGGTGATTCGTCAGCTTATTTCCGTATGTTTCTGATGAAACTTCCACTTTTGCGCAACAATGAAGTGTGCTCAAGAGAATGCTTAAAATCGTTCAGAAGGCGCAACTTGCTAGTGGAACAAAAAAAAAAAAGGAAAGATGGCCAAGCAACACATTCGCTTGCAAGTCAGATGCAAGTCTTTGATAACATGCTTACAATATTTACTTTTTAGGGGAGCACAAAGAGCTATTGGAGACAGAATTATGCCGATTACGGATGTAGCAAACGTTAACTTTTTCCCCATGCACTGAGGGAACAATTCTATTTCAGAGAAGATTCAAAATATGAATTCAACATAAATTTACTCCATACCGGGCTTTGGCGTAACACGCATGGCTGAGTACCTTAGTTCCATCTAACTTCGGCACTAAGCTCTCTCCGCAAGACACTTCTAATGTGTCATCGAAAGCTTTCGAGATTTTTCATGCCAGTCGCATGTCGTTCGAAAAATCTTATTGACAACCGGTGAGTAGTTAAATGATTCGACATCGGGCGGCCTGCGAATTCCCACTGGAAGTTCAAGGTCTGGCTTTGAGGCTTCAAGGAGATATGAATGGAAATAAAAAGAGAAGATACAAGGGCTGCTTCGAAGACTTGCGCGCCATTAATAAGACAATTGAGACGTCGGAGAGCCTGCCGGCGTGCGGACGTCTCGTGCATACTTCAACATCGCACTGCGACGAAGGAGAGGGACCCGTGAAGAGCCACGCTACCGTTGCTCAAGTGTTTTCATAGCGAAGACGCTCAAAGAGAGAGCCGCCGCTTCTCCGGGTATCTTACATCGGACGAGTGGAGATTAAGAAGTCCGCTCTGAGAAACGGCCGAAGAAAGCCACCTGGCTAAACACGGAGAGGGACACGGAAGGAGGACGAAGAAATATATATATATACATATAAAATAAAAGCGTTGTCGGCTCAGCGAGGCAAAAAGACGTAGTACGCCGCCACCACCGTGCTAAAACGCAAGAGCCGCCGCGGCTTCAATCTCTCGACCGCGAGCGAAGGGCAAACACAAAACCAGTTCGAGCCGCGTTGAGAGAGCGAGGCCCCAAAGTCAAACAAGGCGGGTCTTTTTTGGCTGCGCCGCCATGGGCAGCCGTAGCACAAAGGCCCAGCGGCGGCGGCCGAGGGTAGACAGGATCACGGAGGAACACAAGAACGGCAAATAAACCGAGCGTGCGCGCGCGTTCTGCGGCAGGAAGACAAGTGGCGCCCAAGAAAAGAGAGACGCGCTCCACAACGTCATGTGCGGGTGTGTGTGTGTGTATATATACCTGCGCCCCTGACCACCAACTGCGGTGGCTCGGAAGCGCTGGTCATGCTTGCTGTTGGGATCCCCGCGCTGTCCCTTCCCCTCTTCCTCACTCTCTTCCTCCGTGGCTCGTCTTTCTTTGTCCAGCACCGGGGTGGACGCGTCGTAAATAAGCGCCAGCGGCGAATGCGGGATCCCTTCTGAAAAGGCCGACAGCGGTGCACCGCCGGCGTATCAACCGCAGCGGCCAGCGTCGTCCGCTTCCAGCGTGACCGCGAAGCGCGGCTGCAGAGGTGAAGGCGAGTAAGGAGAGAGAGAGGGGGGAGGAGGAGAGACGTCCACATCACGGCGCCGTCCCTGTCCTCGCGTCGCCACGGACCAAGTTCCGGTGGTTTTGCGTGCCAGGGAGGAGCAGCGATTGAGAGGCGCCGCGGTGGGGCCGGCGGCGGTGGGGCCGAAAGCGCGTCTCCGATCGCCCGGCGTTGCGAGAAAGAAACGCGGCGATGTTCCTCCGATCGCGTGAGAGCCTCGATTCGCGGCCCACAATGAAGAAGAGCTCTCTACGCGATCGGCCAGTCATTCCCCCCTCTGTCCGTTCTGATAACTTTGTTGCCTCTCGGGCGCCGGCGATCTGTGTGCAGGTGCCGAAGACGCAACACCAAGAGAAAGTACAGAGGCGAAACGATGGAAAGAAGGATGATGGGGAGGGGGGGGGGGGGGGGAGTTGTGGAGGGTAGCGGTTGTTGCTACACGGTGACTACGTGCATACGCTCCGTGCATTGCCGCTATTTCCATCTCAAAGACGATGTAATAGAGTGAGACGTGTTGGCTGGCGACGGCATCACAAAAGCCGATCGTGTTCGAGAAGACAGCGAGACGGGGCAGGCGATAGAGGAGCTAGCGTGGATGCTGCTGCGGCGGCCGAAGCAGCGCTTCGGTTCCTACAAGGGCGATCCGGGTTCGCGTTTTCCTGTCATGGTGTTGCTAGCGTCGGCTAAAAGCGGGCTCCTGAGGGAAGCGAGGACGATGGCGAATCTGCTTTCTAAGGGCCCAGAAAGGAGTTTCCCTCTTTCCACCGCCTCCATTTGCTCGCCCCTTTGCTCTCATCTCTTCTCCTCAGTTCCTCGGACGGCGGCTCACAATGACAGCGGCTGCCTCTGCGTGGGCTTTGTTGCAAGGCGTTCGTGCCGCCACACAAAGCCGCCTCTTCATTCGTTTCCAACAGCGTGGCGCGACGCGGAGCGCGCAAACACGGTTTTCAAGTAAGAGAAGGAGAAAGTGGGGAGGGCGGGCGAGTCGTGTCTAATTTCCTCTGTCTGCGCGCAATAATCCCCCCCCCCCCCCCCCCCCTGAAAAAGTTTGGTTTCGCTTGCGCAAGAAAGACGTCGTCTGGGGAACGGGGATGCTGTTTCACTCCTCGCTTAACAGCCTTTGAAGAAAGTTGGAGCGGGCATTTTGCCCGTGGTTGGGCAGGCAGTACGCTTTCACGGGAGATCTATGACTTTAAGGAGATTTTGTTTTTGTTTTTGTGACAATTTTTTCACCACGTGCCTATTATGTTTCGTCGTAAGGTAGACACACGTTGTTCATAACAATGAGAGAAACAATAAAAGAAAAAAAAATGAGTGCCCAAGGGCACGAGTAATGGAATTTGTGATCAGGTCAACGAAGTCTATAAAGTAAACGCAACCAACCCTCTTACGAGATACGTGTCGACGCACCGTCGCAAGACAGCCTCCGCGGTGGCTGAGTGGTTACGGCGCTCGGCTGCTGGCCCGAAAGACGCGGGTTCGATCCCGGCCGCGGCGGTCGTATTTCGATGGAGGCGAAATTCTAGAGGCCCGTGTACTGTGCGATGTCAGTGCACGTTAAAGAACCCCAGGTGGTCGAAATTTCCGCAGCCCTTCACTACGGCGTCCCTCATAGCCTGAGTCGCTTTGGGACGTTAAGCCCTATAAACTAAACTAAACCGTCGCAAGACAAACGTTAGGGCTGCATCAAAATCATTTCCTCAATCGCTGGACGCGATTCAATGGCATAAAAAAAACACAAGAAATGTCCAATGCGTAGTGGTAGCTAAAGAACAAGACGTTGCTTTAAGGGCTGTCAACGTAGGGGACCTAGGGTTAACATGTTCCTTAAGCTGAAATAAAACGTTATAAGAATTTTCGCAAACCTGAAGCTTTTTTTCGCGGGTAAACATACTTTTATTTTGAATTAAGACTAGTGCCCTCTACTCTTATGTGCTCGCGTGCCTTTCATCTTCAATGCAGAAACAACAGCGTGAAACAAAAATCCTTGTTGAACCGACCGCTGTCAGGCGGTACCATAACTCATTGGCTCGTGAATTGAGATTTAGGAGCTCCATGAGTGTGTATCATCCCCTAAGATCTGTTCACCTCGCTGCGTGTTTCATCACCGAAGGAAAGTTACTGTCCACGATCGAGAACAGATAAAACAATTCGGAATGCGCTAACAAGCTCGGAGAAAGAGAGAGAAATACTTCTAAATTCGTTTACCTATGCCAAAAACCAGTCCCGCTATGGCCGTCCGTTTTTCGTTCAGAGACTTTTTATCGCCAATATCAAAGCACGTAGAAGTCGCCATTCCAGCCACCGCTTGCACTAGCGAAATGAAAGTTGAACTTGTTTCGAATTCGATACTCGTCTCAAACGCCCGGCGCCATAGTTTTTCACCTTATCAATAGCGCTTTGAGATTTCGAAAGCACTTGTCTCTTTATCAGCGCCACGACACAACTTATTCAATTCAATGAAATGACTCGCTGGTTTTGTGCTTTCTTTTTGTTTAGAATGACTCCCGAAGTTAGTGATGCCCTAAGTTTTGAAGTGAGGGTTGGCTATGCTGCCATCGATGGAGACGCTGACCCGTGAACCTCAAATACGTCAGAATAGACTGAAGCCTGGAGCGCATTGTCGCATTCTAAAATCAGGCCTCCGAATGGAGCGGTGTTTAGCGCGCAGACTGACACAACGCACGACGAGAGATGAGTGTTTTAAGAATTTATTGAGGGTCTCGCTAGTACACGCTGAAAAGCATGAACAGCACGAAGTCGGACACGGTACTCGAAAACATAAAGGGCGATGGGGCCTCATAATCAAGCTCTTCATAACTACTCACAGCTATTCATAAGTTTGTGCCAGCTAAACTCGTAGCAAGTCCTCTTAAATCAATATTTGACTAAATTGTTTGCTCGTTTAATTGGAGGGGTCGTCAAGCATCGAGTATATACTGAGAAAGTTTAGTAATAGTCGGTGGTCCTCGACGCTTTGCATTTTGTTGACGCTGCCATGATTACACTTGAGAAGGCCGGCCCCGGACAAGCAAAACAACCGTAGCTACTGCCCCTTTCCATCGTCCCAAGCGAGGAAGCTTCACTGAGATAACTACCATAGACTTTATTTCATTCTTTCCGGCAAAGAAATGCATCACACCCAGCTTTTGTCGAAAGTAAAAAAGCCAAGAGGTATCATTCAAAACCTTGTCATGTGGCTAAAGTCGTATACAACTCGAGAAAAAAGCGGCTTTTCCCCGTCAAAGCACCCCTTCCAGCCAATGGCGTCGACGGGTTCTCATGAGCCTGCTAGCGTGACAATGCAGGGAGTGGCAGATGAAAGAGAATATTAGTCCTCTCCTTGCATTGTGACGCCAGTCCCTGGATTTTCAAGATGGCAGAGTCATGAGAATCGGCCGACGCCATTGACTGGAAGGGGGTTCTTTTGACAGAGAAAATCCGATTTTTTTTAACAATTATATCCGGCTATACTTAAGAATCTCTCATGCTCGCCCATGCGGACCTCTACAGATGCTACTAGAGCCCGACTACGTAGGTCCTTGGACGCTGAACTTTTTACAAAGGCTGTACTTGAGACCTTCCTCTACGAGAGCTGTACGTCAGTCTGCCCATGAGATTTACACACATCCTGGGCGTTGCTGGCGAAATTTGTCTGAAATTGCAATTGGCCATGAACTGGTTAACGGAGCGTAAACGGCTGCTTGCTGATAATGTTGACATTTTTTTTTTGTAAGGTTTGAACGTGGTTGTGCCGCAGTCTCATCAGCGAGACATCTCCACGCCGGTTCGGTTAAACAGTGCTTCAAAAACGCGTGCTGTTGGGAGACAAGAGACTAAACAAAACAAAAACCTTCGCAAGGACGAACAAGCGATTCTGGAGTAAACTAAAAATCTATTGTAAAATTATTTTTCGATATATTTTGGAGAAGATAGATTCACATTAGACGAAACTCCATCCAAGAAGGTGGACGCAATGGCATTTAAAGTATGTTTAAAACAAGTTTACATACGGAGTCTGCGTAAAATCGCACAACGCGCAGAATCTAGCGAGGCTTCGCACAGCAAGCATGAAACGGGAGTCATGAAGCGCACAAGGCAGGCACGAGTCGCGGATTTCTTCCCGCTTTTTCGGTGAAAAAGTTTAAGGTAGAAACAAGCAAGACCATCTTGTTATTCAAATTACGGCGCAGCGCCTGCATACTTCGGCTTGTAACGTTGAACAGGCAAAAACGCCATATAATTTTCCGCGCACATAGAAGGTGGGCCTATGCTTTCGGCGACACGGGCGGACTTTTAATAAACGTCCGACGAGCACCGGTGACGTTATCATTACTTTCAATTTGGGCCGTTGTGAAGCTAGAACACGAGAGGGTCTGAAGAGGAAGAAACGAGAGAGAGGGTGTAGGGGGGAAGGGAAGGATCGTGGAACAAAAGCACTCATATCGCAGTACCCACCTTGTTCACAAGCTACACACACACACATTTCGCGCATAGTCCGGGGGGGGGGGGGGGGAGCAAGAAATGCAAATTCGCCGGCATTTCCATTTCGACGAGAAACGCAATCACACGACTGAACAACGGAGAAAGCAGGAAGGAAATAAAATGCAAAACTCGTTTGAGTGTTGAAAGAACTGGCCGCAGTCTGTGCTAGGAATGGAAGCAGCGACAGAATAGAGCAAGAAGAAATAGGTTCGAAATAATAAAAAAAAATGGCAGAAATGGTTACTGAGTTTCGCGCTTGCGTTGCTACACACTTGTACGCGCCGTGGTTATAACAAGATAGAAGCACTAGCGTGTTTCTTTTTTTGTCTATTTTTTTATCTTCTTTCAGTAGGAGAGGCAAGAACTAGCTAAGAACCTACAGCTTCCTTGAACGAGGGCTCGGAACCCATAGCGCAAACACCTAGCCTTTTTATCGCACCGCCACACCATTTCTTCCGAATGAATTACCAAATGGGCCATGAATCAGCGTTATAGAAGAGCGAGAAGCGATTAAATGCACTGGTATCCCCAAGTGTCCACACAACCACTCTCACATTTCCTGTATATATGAGTATTGAAGCAGCAGAGCGAATTATAATTGAAAACGCTCTCGAGAAGTTGGGGGAGAATAAAAAAGAAAGTCGAGTGTTCCGGGCTCGAAATTAATCATTTCTGCGGCGAGAACCTATGCGGCGCTTATCGCGCTCGTTGAGAGCGCTTGCTGGACTGTGAAGTCCAGTAAATGTAATGATCAAAAAATCGCGTTCTAGCCCTGGAACTTCGTCTGAGGTAAAGTAATAGACTGGGCGTGGAAAGCGACGTTGTTTCCAAGTCAGCAGGCCATAACGGTCGATTGTTAAGCCTACACCTAATTACGTTCGACGGAGCCGAGAAATCTTTTGGTTCAAGTTGGCGTTCGGAGTTGAAAGGAAAATGGCATGTCAGAACCACTGCAGCGAGGAATTGTCAGAGCGCGGTTTTCGCATAAACACCGCTCTGTCTGGTGAGCCTGTGCTTCGGTTGTTGCTGTCATCGGCTTAAATTGTACACACACGATGGGGGATTGCGCAGGGTTCGATGCTGGGTCTCTAATGAAGAGACGGAATTCGTGCTCATAGCTAAGTTAAATAATCGTATGGGGAGATGGCTAAGGGTAATTAGGAAAGAATTTCTGTAAACAATAATAAAGAGGGTTCTGCGAGACTATCTCACACTCAAGACTCGTCGTCTTCGTTCTCCTATTAGAGTTTACGCAGGTGCAGCCCTCGCAAGTCTTTTAGACGTCATGCGAAAAGGTTCATTTTTCTGAACACCAGAGAAAAGTCCCCAGTATCGTTCGTTAAATTAAAAAATCGCAATATCACGTTTTTTTATGTATAGGTCAGCACAGAAAGTATTATTAACGGCGATATCGAAAAAAAAAAAAGCTCAGGGACACACGTAGTTACAGAACGTGTTGGCAATGCGATATCATTAGAAGGTACTAATGCTTTTCCCAGGGGTGACGACCCTTCCGGCGTGGTGACGTCACTTCCAGTCCGGTGACGTCAGTCGAAGTCTTGCGATGTCATTTTCGGTTTGGCGACGTCATTGTTACGTCACACCTCCTCGACCAATCTGCGATTTTTACGACTCACGACGCCGATTTTTTTTTTCCTATGGGGTTTGTAACGCTATCGTATTAATAACATGCTAAGAACGCAGACGATTTCCACAAGTAACCGCGGCGCAGCGTCTTCCAAACCCATCACTTCTGTCATCACGAAGCGCGTGGAAACGAGAACGAACTATATCCGCCAGAGACAGCCAGGGCGTGCAAAGGGAAGGAAGACGCGCGACGCTCTCGGGGTGGGGGGTGGGGGAGGGGGGGGGGGGGGCGTCGGACCTCGCCTGCTTCCGAGGGGCGGTCCCCCTTAACGACGGCCGTTTCGCATCGCAAATCCCTTTTAATCGCGGTAGGTTTCGCCCGCGTACGGCGACGGACGGGCCACCGGTCCGGCCGGGCGACGATGATGGCGAGACCGCAGCAAGAGTTAGTTTGCCTCGCTCACTGGCCCGCGGCCAGCAGCAGTTTCATCGAAGCAATTACGGCCTTACAAACGGCTGCCCATTGCGAATAACGGCGCCATTCTTCCCGGCCGCTGACAGGCGACCGCGGAGCGCTCGCGCCCGGCTCTTCGGCCGCCGGCGGTGCTTTCTGCGTGCGCGCGGCCGCGTTGTCGGCGACGCCGTCGGCGCCCCCTCGGGGAGTGCCCGTGCGCTGTGGGATGTAAGGGGCTCCTCCGGGTGCAGTGGAAATGACTGCGCTGACAGCTGGTGCTGTAATGACACATGCCCTCCATTGTACGTCAAATTATGTCCTGGCCTCTTTTCCTTCTTGGATTGCAGTAAAAGGTAGCTCTGCGAGAAAGTTTTCATGATGTTGACGCCTGTTTTTGTTTTAATAGCTTGTCTGTTAGCGTCGCTTACTACTTTTAAGAGTTGGACTGTGTTATGCTTTACTTAATATGAATCTTGAGACTGCTCAAAAGTTCGCGCAAGATGTCTGTAGACGACCACGATCCCTAAAACAAGTGAAGATACATTTGCACTCAGTATTGAATATCGGCAGTATAGGGCAAACACGGCAACACGCAAACTTCGCCCCCCCCCCCCCCCATGAAAAAAAAAAACGTGCACGCCAGCTTTTATCTTCCGAAGAAAAGTAACGACGTTGTGCCAAAAGATTGTCGCTCTTTTCAAAGCTTTGCAGACAACTCCTGGCAAGATCATAGATGCCTTTAGACAGTCCCTTCACTCGGGAGTTCATCTTGCTCGCAGAAAAAAAAACTTAGTGCAGGCCTCTAGAGACTTCTCAAGACGGAACACGAGCAAAGGCTGAATAAGACAGGCGCACTGACGTATTGACTATCGATGATCGTTAACATGACGCAGCAAAAAAATAACTATGAGGCGGTTCAAGCCTCTGGCACGATGACCCAGTGTCTCCCGGTTCCCGCGCCGTGCGCAGCTTACCGCCAATGTTCACCTCGCTGCAAGAGGTCAGGGAGGCCTTCTGTTCGAGGTCTGGCCCGGATGCCGTCGCGAGCAAGCCTCAGCGCTGCCTTCTCGAAAGCCACGGGGAAAGACTACGCTGACGCGGATTTGGAAGCCATGTGCGCAACGCACGCCGCATGTATCCACTCACGACGGGTCACGGGCACCGGAGGAATTTGTTTCTATTACGGGCAACGCCTGCGGGACACGTGCGCCACTCCCCATCCGCCCGTAGTGCACTCAGTGCGGCGTCAACGTAGCGGTGTTTAGCAGCGCGACCGAAGAGGACCGAGAGACGCGGCGGGCGGCATCGCGTTTCCGGTGGGAGCACGGAATAGTTGCGAGCACGGTCTACGTCGCAGCTCCGGAAACCACGTCTCGCTTTCGTGAGAGCGCGATAAATGGGGCGGGAGAAGTTTGTTCCGGGGGTTCCGCTCGCGCTGCGCCCCTATACACGGGATCACCGCTTCGACGACTGCGGGGGAGTGGGGGGGGTGGGGGGGGGGGGGGACATATGTGCTCGGAGAGAGGAAAGATGCGCGCGGAGTCCGCGACGCGTGAAGTACGCGTTTTCGTGCGGGCTAAAAACGGGCGGTTTTACGGGAAATTGCGAGCGTAACGAGGCGCGGTTTTCGTTTAGACAGGGGGCGCGCCGACGTCCGCTGCAAATGGCGCCATAACCGATGCGCCGGTGATGCGTGTAGATCGGCGCTCTGTCGGCGATTGCTTAATAGCGAGACCACACCGGCGTTTCCGGCCCGGAATGGATGTAAAGCGCGAACAGACATGCAGGCAGTTTATACGAGAACAAGACACGTTAGTGGGAGGTCTCTTTGAATGAATATATATATATATATATATATATATATATATATATATATATATATATATATATATATATATATATATATAATATATATATATATATATATATATATATATATATATATATATATAAAGAACTTCATTCCCTTCCTTCTTGACGTGCTCTTATTTTTGGTGATAACGCGGAAAGGCTTACGAAGACACGACTTGTTTGCTCACCATCGTAGAAACAATGAGTGGAAGTGTGGTTCCTCGATTTCTTGACTTTTGTCGCGTTTTGTGTTGTTCACGTTGCTACAAGCCTCGCGCTCTATCTACAATAGCGGCCTTCTTTGCGACATTATATTAAGTACACCTCCGTGGTCATTTCCGCTCATCTATCTACTTTTTTTCAGCGATGCGGTGTCCTGGTCGACAGCGAGTTCAATCCCAAGTGACATTCAAATCACCTAACTCTCCACCAATGGATAGATGGCACGGTGGAGAAAGAAACGAGCACGTTGCTTCGCGAGCGTTTCACTGAATGCTGGCGCGCGCGCACGGTCAATCCGTAACCACGACCTTTCCCGACAGGCCGCACCTTTCTCGCCGGCGGCAATGCCTGGGACAGTGGCATGAGGCGGCGAGGAAGAGGGCTGCACTGCCGACACGAAGGAAGCAGTGGCCGCGAGATGAATCTCTCAAGTCCTCTTCTCTCACAGAAGCACGCCAGCGAGATAGCGGGCGTCGCTTTCGCGCTCTATACGCAAGCAGGAAGCAGGAAGGCAATGCGAGCGCTGCTCCTGCCCGGGTATACCGTGCAGCCAAGGACGCCAGAAGGGGGGCGGCGTGGGGATGGGAGGGGACGCGAGTGGGGGAGGAAGGAAGGAAGGGATCCCGGATTGCGGGCGGAAGACGTAATTAAAACGGCATTCCGCGGAACGAGCCCAGCGAACCGGCCCTCGGAACCGGTGGCCCAAATGAGTCTCTGTCCGTGCCGGCCGCCGAGTAAGAAATCCGCTCATGAATGGCTTCGTGCGCGCTGCCCACGGCCTGCAGCAGATGATCGCCGTGGTGTAGGGAAGGCAGGGGAAGGCGAGTGTCTCGGCCACGCTTTCGGGATGAGTCCGGACGGGCTGGTGAGACGCGCGGCGAGGGGACTAAAGAGGAGCTCGGGACGAGTTGACCCTTAGCGAGGACCCCCTTCGTGGAATGAATTGACCGACGTCGCGGAACTTTGCCAGGGAAGAAGGCTTGCACCCCCCCCCCCCCCCCCTTCTCGTCCCTCCTGGATTGCTTCGCTCGCTGAGCCGAGAGTCGGACTTAACGGTGCAGCTTCCGGCTGCTTCAGATGCGCCGAAATGCGAGCGTGGGCGCGGACTCTGTGAGAACGGCCGTCGCGAGGCCACGGCCGATGTTCAATTTCTGGACCACTCACTACGGGTGGTTGCGCGGAAACCGTATTGGGGGTCGTTCTGTAAACAGGCCGTATACATGACGGAAGAGACGGTCATTTGATGAGGTAAGCACCGCACAGGGACGCCGGTGGTAGACGGCTTTAGTTGCGCTGCTATAATGAGCCCAAAGAACATCTCTACGACGAACCTCTTGCAGACTCCATGAAAGCACGAAGCAGAAAAAGGAAGAGAAGATGCCACCCGCGAGTTTCAAGAAACAATTTTTCTATTAACTGCCGCGAAATATCTACGCTGACCGATCGCTACAGAGTGGTCTGACATATTTTACTACTCCTATGCTTTTCACTGGACTGTCTTGGCTCTTGCTCGCTAACAGAAATAAAGGTCCACGATGGCGGTCGCGGCGATCTATGGCTCTCAAAGATTTCCAGGCACCGATTCGTTTTAATGCGACCATATTAAAGCCTCATTTGGAAAAAAAGAAATGTATCGTTGGTCATAAAATTTTCTCATTGGCTGGTGGGAACTGACGTCACTTCCGGTAAAGACATCAATAGCTTTTAATGATTTCGCCATGTCAACGCGTAATGAAATTAGGTGTCCCTGTGAATGTTTTTTTTTAAGGTTTCGTGCCTGCCGAATAAGCTATGACCTTGCCATACACTCTTCATTTTAAACAAATGTTTTCCCCCTTCGAAAACCCTCCATTTCTTTTCCCTAGTGCAGCGTAGCAAAAGGGTGCCGTCGGCTGGTTAACCTCCTCGCCTTTTCTTCTCCTCTCTCTTTCGTCTTCGTTTGTTCCGTTGGCGCGGCGCAGCCTCGGAAAGAGGACAGCAGGCGCGAATTTCAAAAAGCCTTTGCACAACCCCATTGCGATCATGAGAAACGACTCAAATCAGCCTTATAAATAGGAGAATTTTCTCGAGCTTAAAAATCACCATGATTTATTAGCGACTTCACGTAACGCCATGACGCTTGGCAGGGTACATTAATCCCTTGAAACTACTTTCATACTTCCTAATTAGAGCATGGTTTACAAAGGACCACTTTTCAACGCACTGCTCCTTCTGCGTTGTTCCTTTTTTCTGACAAACCTGGTAACAATGCCGGTTTCATAAAAACAATGAGTAGTTTGCTAAGATTGTTCGCATGAAAGGAGATTGTTGCCGTTTTAAAACCAGGAAAGAAAACACTAAAATTAACAATAAGACTGCTTCCTGACACAGCAGCGATGCCTGTGACTTAAGCCCATGCAGCACAGATGTTGCGATCTCCGCTGGCGTTCCGCAGGCGTGAAATGAAGAAAAAAAAATTAAAAGGCGAACGTCTCATGCGCTGTCATATATGAAAAAAAGCAAGAGAATCCGAATACGGAAGGAAACTGAAATCGCGGTTGCAGAAGCGAGAATGATTTCTTGCAATACAATGCAGTAGTCTTATGAGGAGAAATTGAATCAAATCAAAGTTTTGGCAGCGTCGCTCGACTCAGTATGCCTTCAGCTTGTTTCCTAGAAATTATTTTACAGACTGTAAAGCAGTTAAAGCTAATAAAAAACGTCATTACAGATGGCAGTGAGCTGAAACCTAGTTAAGTTAAAGTATAAACCATAAACGGTAACTATGCGGTATAAAGTATCAACTTCGTGTATGCGGACGTGCGTACGCATGTGAGCGTTGCTACTCGTCGCCTTTCCTAAGTCCTTGAGCATCGAATGTACATGAACAATGGGCTTCAACAGCTGGCTTAGTAGCTTAAATTTCTCCACGTCATTAATTAACAAGCACTATACTTGACGATCTGCTGGCCTTATAATTATTTCGCTAACATTAGATCGTTCTCTGAGCCCAGTGTATCGCGCATCGTCATGTATGGTAGGTCGATGTGCCTTAACGTACTTCTTAGTCGTTGATACGTATAAAGTATTTCGCCTCTTGTGATCTGCACTTCTATGTTCCTTGGCATTTAGTCACTGCGTCTTCAGAGCGCCTTTCATACGTCCCCCATTTCGCCGCTTGTTATCATTTGCAATATTAGCCTTGGCCACCTTATTAAGTTCTGTTCCACTGAACGCCCAAAGATAAAAAATTCACAAGGAATATTCTCAACTTATTTCCCCATTTGTACCGACTACAAGCACGTAGTAGTGTTTTTAGCAATGTTCATTTAAAACATTCCGGTTTGCACTCGAAAGGAAACAGGCGCTGTCACGAAACGCAGCAAATACAGCTTTGTTCATTTTTATTTCCCTGAAGCAAAGAAATAAGGAAACACCAACAGGCTGAGTAACGTGCCTCTGGCTTGCGGGACAAGAAAAAAAAATATACTGGCGGAAGGCGGAGGAAGAAAAATATGCTCAATACTTGACACGACGCGAAAAATAACGAAAGAAGTTCTCGTGTTATGCAACAAACCCAGAGAAACGGAAGCGAAGGCTGTGAAGTGGGCAAAGAATGAGCGAACTCAGAGAAACGAACGGAGGTGGCAAAAGAAAGAAGCTTTCGGCGAGAACGCGCACTTCACCAGGGCCAGTGGAGGGGAGCATTTCTACGTACGCAGATGAGCATACAAACAGGCCAACAAACAGGGATCTGTTGAGCAGCAGAAGGCAGTGGGTGGTGAGAGCGAGGGGGCTCAGCCCTTGGTAAGTTGATTGCCGAAGCTCCCGTGGGTGGAAAGGCGGGGGAGCGGCTGCCATCAGCGCAGAGTCGGAAGCGCGTGTCCTCACCCGCCCTGTTGCCGGAGAATGGCTCGAACCCTGCGCCTTACGAGCGCTTCCCCTCGTGCCACGTGGTTTTCTACCGAGTTTTCAGGCGTATAGACCGCGAGTGTCATTGCCCCGTAAAAAAAGTGCTGAACCCCATCGTCTCCACATGGGTGCTGTGCCATTCTCTTAAACAACATCTTTCCGTTACTGAGCAGATGGCGCTCAAATGACAGTTTAAAACAATTCTTAAGGGCAGATGGCGCAATAAAAGGCTTTAAATCAAATCAAACCAAATCAAATCAAATCAGATCAAATCAATTTATTTCCAATCTTACAATACAGATGGAGAAGTACAAAAAGCTGTCCAGGTTCTTCTAAAATATAAAGTACTTGAGGTAACCTAGACAGCGCTTGTTTATAATTACACGGGGCCTTTACTATAAAAAAAGTTAGGAAGCTACCAAAAGTTTAGTATCCAAGATGACGTTCGCTTTTTTTTTTATCAAGCTGGTCGCATTTCATACCTCAGTGTGCATGTCTACGAGCCCGAAATTTTATCTCTGTTTCTTCAGTGTGCCAATTCATGGCAGTTTTGAAAGGTTAAGCTTCCTTGGGGCTTAAGCCCCGATGTTTTGAAAGCGGAAGGGGATACAGGCGAGACATTACATAAATTATAGCAGCCTAACCTCCAACGGCATTCGGACGTTTCACTTCCACAGCAAAATCAACGCTTATAAATTTCTTCTCCTTGGAGCTCACAGAAAACACTCGCTACGCATCGATTACAAGGCGAAGACACTTGTAGCTGTTGCTAGGCAAAGCGTATTTCCAGTATTAAAGCATCCTTTGCTTACACCGGATAAGACAGGACTCCTGCACAAATTGGAGAAAATGTCTCTTCGCATACAATAACGCTCATAAGCCACGTTTTTCATCGCCTCTGTTATATTCACTGTTTCGACAACACACCTATGCCAGCACAGCAGAGTATACGAGAAGATAATAATAAAGGTGCAAAGGCATTGAAATTTCTTGAAACTCTCAGTGAAACTTTGCTCACAATGCGTAAAAAAACCCTTACATTATAAGTGCAATATTAGCCGTATGAAACCAACAAGGACAAAGTACAATTTCTGATTTCTCACAAATTAGTCAACCTTCTCTCTTTCCGACTTCGTCTCTTCGCGCTATACGATTCCAAAGTTGAGAGTTTAGGCTTCGTCAAGAAACAAAGAATAAGAAACAACTCAAGTCAATGTTCGATTCAGGAGCAGCGAGTAGAGAGACAGGGTGTTGTAAGCGCGAATCTGCGGTATCTCCGGATACAAGTGCGAAAGGTTAAAGGGAGGAAGGAGACGCAGGGCTGGCGTCGTTTGTTTGCCCGCTTCCCTCGCTGTGCCCCTGAGAGATCGCGGGAGGAGTCCCCCCTGTCCGGGCCGCGAGCTCGCGCACCCATTCTTTGTCGCCTCCCCGCCGACACAGTCGTCGCATCCAATGCGAGCGCCGATCTGTTTGTGACAGTATGTTCTGCGTGCGCGGCAGACAAGCGAGTCGGAAGCGCAAAATCCCTGGGCAGTGCGCGCATGTATGTGTGTGTGCGCGTGTGTGTGTCAGCGCCGTCCGAAACGGACGCATGCACCCACACGCACAAACACACGGAGGGGAAGTCGGCTTCACAACAGAGCGACTGTTGCAGCGGGAAAGCCGCCGTAGCGCGCGGCTCTTTCTCTTCCTAAACGGTCTGTGAATGCTTACTCCGAACGTATCCCCAGGGTTGACTAAATCTTTCGCGAGGAAGAGAACGATAGAGAGAGACCATGATTTTTTTGCTTGCTTCCCGTTGTCCCGACTTTTTTTTCCCCCTTTTTGACTCCATTCGTGTTCACTCAAGCGCGACACGGAAACGCAGTTTACAGTGGCAACCTTTTTCAGTCTTGCTTTGTAATATGTGTCTTTGCACGCGACTTGTTTGTTTTCCTGCTTACGCAGGAACGGAGTGAGCATAAGCATTGATTAGAGTAGGCGACAGTTTAGTAAACACATCAAGGAGGCAACACCAAACGCAGAAAACGCTGGAACAAGCTCTGCAAATTTACAACGCTCGGTCGCTGGCCTGACGCCGCGGTCTGCCTATTTTGTACGTGGGCACATCTTTTATCCGAACGTGCATCGCCGTATCTTCTTTCCCGCTCTGAGTTGTTCCGGTTAAGAACTAAAATAACACGAGCTCCCATTTATTTGAAAACAACGTTGGAGCTCGTGGTTACAGCGTATGCTTAGGCCTTGCGTGCAGTGCCTTTATTTAGGCACGTCTAAAAGAGCGCGGAACCGTTTACGGGGGCGAGCATATAGATGCGTCCGCTCCAGTGGTGGCTCTCCACGTATTGCCTCCCCTACTCGCGTCCTCTCTCGGGATGGCCCGGGCCTGTATTTCTCCGCTCGCGCTCCCGAACCCGAGAGTCCAGTTCCCTCACGTTACTCCCCACGCTTCGCCGCCGGACTGGACCGTGCAGTCGGTTGCGCCAACGGTCCGGCCCTTAGTTCGGGATTACGCCTCGCCTAGGCTTCGCCCCAAATAGTCACGACGCGGACTGAGACTGCGGTGAACGAAAAGAAAAGGAACAAAAATGGAAGCAAGAACATGCGTTCTACTTCGCGATGTACCGCTTCCCTTCCAGGGGAGCCGACTCTGTTGGTGCAGTTTCATTATTGACGTGGGCGACGAAGCGGCCCTAGTGCTTAGTCTCTTGCGCATGCGCACAGAAGCGCTTTGCGTCCTGCCCTCTAAGTCGAAATTGGCGTCGCGTAGCGTAGAGCGCGGAACGTTACGTACAAACAGAGCCGGTGGATGCAGACAGACAGGAGGACTCGTCTTCGTGGCCTGAGTCACACGTTGCCCATTAGTTCCTTACTTTACGAGGTCTAAGTAAAAGCGAAATGAACGAAGGAAAACTTAACGGTGGCAACGCGCCTCGCATTGCGTCTATCTTTAGTGATTAGAAAAGTGAGCACTTTCAACCAGGCCTAATGCCGCACGGAAGGGCGACAACTCCATCACTTTGAGCGAGAATTTGGACCAAATAAACCACACCTGTTAGCCATGAGAATGTCTCGCAAGTTGCATATAACTGCACAAAATCTAGAGAGTAAACGCGACTCGAAGGGCGTTTCTACTTCTACATCTACTATAGTCGGATGCAACTCATGAACACCGCGGCTTTTCCCCGTCGAAGGACCCCCTTCCATCCCAATAATAATAATAATAATAATAATAATAATAATAATAATAATAATAATAATAATAATAATAATAATAATAATAATAATAATAATAATAATAATAATAATAATAATAATAATAATAATAATAATAATAATAATAATAATAATTGGTTTTTTGGGCGAAAGGAAATGGCGCAGTATCTATCTCATATATCGTTGTACACCTGAACCGCGCCGTAAGGGAAGGGATAAAGGAGGGAGTGAAAGAAGAAAGGAAGAGATAGGTGCCGTAGTGGAGGGCTCCGGAATAATTTCGACCACCTGGGGATCTTTAACGTGCACTGACATCGCACAGCACACGGGCGCCTTAGCGTTTTTCCACCATAAAAACGCAGCCGCCGCGGTCGGGTTTGAACCCGGGAACTCCGGATCAGTAGCCGAGTGCCCTAACCACTGAGCCACCGCGGCGGGTGCCATCCCAATAGCTTCGGCCGATTCTCATCAGCCTGCTAGCGTAGCGGCGCCACGATGGAAAGAGGGTTCTATCCATGACCATACACGGAAGAGATTATCCCCTTTGATCTACCACTCCCTGCTTTGCCTCACTAGCAGGGTCATGAGTATCGGCCGACGCCACTGGCTGGAAAGTGTGTCCTTTGACGGGGAAAAGCCGGTGCGTTCTTGAGTTGTATTCGACTATAGCAAAAATGGCAAAATTAAATGCAGATTCAGCGCGTTCAGCCCACGCATTTCGTGCATGCTTGCATAGCGCTGCAGCAGAGCAGTGGTGGTGGGTGCATGCGTGCCGCGAAGAGCAAAGGCGGCTCACCAGGGGTGTAGACGATCCTCTGGAAGCGGTGGTACTTGATCTCCTTGAAGGTGTAGCTGCAAATGAACACCGTCTCCTCGTCCTGGGGCAGTGTGGAGTCCACCACCTCGCTCGTCATGGCGGCGCGGTACAGGCCGTCTCTCCTCGCCGTGGTCAGCTGCACGTTGACCAGCTCGGCCTTCTCGTCGTCCGAGTCCGGTAGGAGCCGGTACATCTTCAAGTGCGGCATCGGGAACGCGCCGTCCACCTCGCACAGCAGCGTGGCGCGCTCGGAGCTCGACTTGGTGTAGTTGAAGTGGAACGTGGACGGTGGCGCTGCGAACGATATACACGGGGGGAGAAGCGCATTAGCTTGAAAATTCACATGTCGCCCCAAAATGCAAGCTGGCTCACCACAACGCGTGAGAAAAACAGCTGCTATCATAATTTCCTTCGTGAGCTGCATAATGATGCGAAGGCTTTCGTACACTCTAAACACGAATGTGCCTATTAGGGAGTAAGGAGGGAGTAAGCTGCATTTTTACTCCTTTTTTGTTTAGAGTGTAGGGACCCGAGAAAAGGCGCATGTGCTCAAACACACCGCGTGCGTGTGCACACGTTCACTGTCTTGTACAGTGATAGACAATTCAAAAAGCAAGTTCAGGCAACGCTAGTTTGTTTCATCTACTTCCGCTGACGGCGTGCCTATGCTGCCGATGCAAAAAGTAAATAGCTACGTACATTGAAAACAAACAAAAATATGCACTCAAAAAAGCAGTCCGCTTTTAAGGGGAACTCTTTGCGTTGGCTAGCAGATCGAAATCAAAGTGAATTCTAGAGGATGTGAGCAAAATAAATTCTTTTTGGCAGGAGTTGTGCGTGCGCAAACATGGGCCACGCATCCGCCTATCGGCGTAATTACTTGATGCGCTTTCCAGATGCAGAGATTGCGCCACCTCCTGAGTTATGTTATAAAGAAGGGATGCTGTGGCATGGTCGGTAATGCGGAGTTAAGTTGTTTCTATGCGTAAATTTTCCCAAGCCGGCGCTATCTCGAAGAATGCTATCTAGACAGCGCCAGGGAAGCTGGCCAGGAACTGAGAGAAAATCGTTCTACATGGCCCGGTACGCACTGAGCGGTGGAAGTTGCGTAAACTAAATGTGACAAGCCAATGTTTTTTTTTTGTTCTATTAGCATCTTCTTGTTTAAGCAGGCCTCAACAAAGATAGCGAGAATGGGGAGGACAGGTCAGAGCTAATATACACATAACGTTCACGAGAACCACCTCTCGAGGCATCAGCGGAATCTTGTAAAAAGTAATTAGGTTACTGTGAACGTTTGCCACGCGTCCACTAACAGGAAAGCAAAAGTGGAAAAGAACAGTCTGCTGCAAAGGGAAGGACAAATAAAAAGTATCGAAGATGAAAAAAGGCTTAGCACTGTATACTGTATTTGGATGTTTTCTGAAGGCAACATTTCTTTACTGCTCTCTTTCTTCTTAAGGCCACGCATCCAAACACCAGATATCTGGAAGCAGCATGACACTTGCAGCTGTCATACCGCGCAACTTTTCTTTTTGGGCAATCAAGGCTGAGCGAGACAGATATGGCTAAGACGTCTCTTATCGGAGTTTCGCCTCATCGGCGCTTTCGCCGCTCCTTGCAAGGGACTCGGCAACAACCAGGTACGTTTTCAACGCGAACACACGAAAAAATGACAGGTTTTTCTAACACTGATTAGGTGCTGCCGTGCGTAGCAAGGAAGCCGGAGGAGCACGAAAGCAATTTCTCGTTTTTCTGTCGAAAGCAGAAAATTTCAAAAAAAAAAATTAAATCGACTTTCACCGATTCGAGGGTAAGGCGAGATAGGCGATACTTCAAGGAACATCGCCCCGACACAAGGGGCCCTGCGGCGATGCAGCCGCGATTTTTGCTTCGAGCGCTAAGAAAGAAAAAAAAAGCAAAGGTGTTTATATATATGTTTTTTTTTTCGCCATCTCTTTGGGAACCGGCGCAGACACGCCGCAGCCGCCTCCGCCAGACACGCGTTATCAATAACCGCAAGTCTCATCGCCGCTAAGGAAGGCACGCCACGCGACACAAAGACAGGCCTGTCACTGCCGTCGGGACCAGGTTAGGTAGGTACGGGCGGGCATAAAACACACCACCCACCGACGCCACGGCTGCAGCTTCCGCCGAGAAAGGATAACAAGAAGCATAAAGAGGAAGTCGTCGGAAGAAACGAACAGCAATGACGTCATTTTCTCTCCTTTCCCGGCGGCAAAGACGGGAAAATAAAGGAAGAGAGAAAAAAGAAGCGCTGAGGGGGCGGAGATGGCTGCAGGTCCCGCGAGTGGCTGCTGCGATGCTGCTTCTCCGCGGAGCACAAGGATAGAGAGAGAGAGAGAGAGAGAGGGGGGGGGGGCACTGATGGTAGGGTGGAGAAGGAGGTGGTGGAAGGTGTGAGTCTCCAAGAACCGCGCTCGAGAGACCAAGGAGAGACGCTGGAAGCTGCCGGGCTGGCCGGTCGATAACCTGTTTGCTCAGACAGCAGCCGGAGGCACGCGTAGGTCTGCCGTACCTGTGGGGGCCGGTATTCACACCTGTGATGCCTCCGGCCCACCCATTCTCGCCAAGCACCGGTCGTAACAGCGAGCGCGGGCTGCCAGCTCGAGTCCGCCACCTTGACTCTTCGCTTTCGTCGCTCGAGCTTCGCGGCGCTGAGCCGCACCTGTCTTTTATTTCGCGACAGTGCCATATGCTGCGTCAAATAATGCTCGAGAGAATAAAGCTTAGTTTCTCGCAATTAAAACAATTAGATAGCCGCCGCGGTGACTCAGTCGTCATGGTGTTCAACTGCTGACCCGAAAGACGCGGGTTCTGTCCCGACCGCGACGGTCGTATTTCGATGGAGGCGAAATGCTAGGGGCCCGCGTAGTGTGCGATGTGAGCGCACGTTAAATAACCCCCGCGGTCGGAATTATCCGGAGCCCTCCACTAGGGCGTTCCTCACAGCCTGAGTCGCTTTGGGACATTAAACCTCATGTACCTAAACCTAATTCAATCAATTACGTATTTTTTTTAGCATGCACCTTTTCATTAGCGAGCAGCTGGGAGAAGCAGCGCTTAGCGGTGCAAGACGCTAGCCGGAATTAAAAGCAAAAATTAATGCAGACACAAAATTATTCCCGCAACCTTCGCCTTTCGTTTTCTTGTACTGAAGAGATGACATTGTGAAGACATCTATGATACGTTGATTTCCACAGAAAAATAATAAGACTAAGCTGTATCGATGCACGCAGCTTTCTTGGAACAGCCCGATTAGGTGAACGTCACATACGTACCCCTGACCCCGTCGTTTACTTTTACAATTTTCTCACATCCGAATCCGAGAGCCAGAGTCTTGCGCGCCACTTACTGCAAGCTAAATTCAAGGCGGGCTTCAAACAGGATCATGGGAGAGAGAGAGAGAGAAAGAGGGGGCGAACAAGAGAGAAAAAGTAATTATCGAAGCATAAAGTCAGTTGTTAAGACCCCAGTATAGCTCTGACGCGCTTAACCTGGTCTTCCTAGTATGCGTGGAGAGGCGTGAGGTGGTGGAGCGAGCCAGTTCGTACGCGAAATAGGGCGAGTTCGAGCAAGGAACCTTGAATCGGTGAAGGCAGCCTCACTCACGCATACATGCGCAGCGAAATCTGTCGTTGCCCTCATTACCCCTACAAAGGTCACCGCGTACACACAGTCGTCATTCAGAATAACGGCGTGCTTAGACATGACACACTCCATCCGTGCCTCGTGGTCGTTCCATTTCTTAGATCATAGGCGCGGTAGAAAGGCGCACCTTACTCCGATCGAAGAATCGGGTTTCTGCGGCCTCTCTGCGTAAGGTAAGCTCGCGGTTAGCGGTCTCCCGCCGAATACGAAAACAGTCTTTTGCTTTACCACGTCTCCAGCTGAACGGGCCTCAGCTGTAGCGAGCGCGCGCTGTGCTTATTGTGCCGGTACTGGCCCGACGTCGGCTAGGAAAAGTTGGCCGGGCTCAACGTTACTCGGCCTAAGTGCTCCCGAGAGCGTGTCCCGAATACTTCATTCGACAACACACGCCGAGTTTCGTCGGGGCCTCTCTGACCACCCCCGGCCAAAAAAGCAGCAGCAGCAGCACAGGCCGCGGATGCTTTCGCTCCAACGAGATGGCGGGGCAGCTTTTAAGCATGCGGCCGATGTTCGACGCTGTTGGTGCTCGTGTCCCATTTTTTTTCCGCCGGTGGCTGCCTAACCAGGCGTCGGGTTGATGAAGAAATCATGGGGAAACGGCGGTGGCCCGTTTGGCAGCAGCGATTGATGGTTTGTGGTCAGCGTTTGTGGTCGCTGCGCCCTGTCTACATATACTTTGTTCATGCAGGCTGATAGTCGCGGTACAGGTAAACTGATTGACCTAATTGATACCACCTATAGGATTCGGAAAACAAGGAAAACTGCAATCGCTGCACATATCTTTTCAACGCAAAAGTTGTTAATTATTACTTTGAAATGAACTGCAGAAAAATAACGCTCTTATTGAATGTCATATAAGATGCGCTGTTACTCGTGCCATCCGCGTGGGTGCGTGGCGCCGCCCGAGTCATGGCGCCCCAAGCCAATTATGATTTAGTCCTTACAAAAATTTCTTTATACTGTCTATAGACTGCCCATAGGCTTTTGTATATAAAGCCTATATAGACTCTCTATAGGCAAACACTAGAGAACAGTCTATAGGCAATACAAATCTTATAGGCAGTCTATAGACAATTTATATAATTATGGCCATGCACTTTTTGTAGACTTTTGTCTGTAGACAGTCTATAGACTATGATTAGAAAAAAAATTGTCTATAGGAAGACAATACAGTGTATACGAAGTCTATAGACGCTCTATAGATCATTTTTGTAAGGGAGTTGCCATTGACTGCAGTTTGCCATGGTAATCTTTGTGAAATGTCATCCATAGTCGACAAATTGATCGGTAAGAAGAACGTATGCACGTTTAATGGCGCAGCTGCTGTGCAGAACTCCGCAGAGATTGAACGCGTGCACGTCGTTAGTGCGAGCGGACCTGTGGTGCAGTGGCCAGATCGATTGGTTGGCTACTGAGAAAACGACCAGCTCTCACTTGTATTCTGTCAGAAAGAATGACGATATCACTGGCGAACATCGTTTTCTAGCTGAACGCGTGCGCTTGTTTGAGCATGTATGTTTCGTGCGGCGTATTTATACTATTTTTGTTTTACTGAAATTCAGTTTTTGTTGCAGGTCACCGGTCATTCTGGATTTTTAATTTTCGTTTACTTTTTCTTTGTTTATACAGGAGGCCCTCTTGTGCCAACTGATTATTTTGCCCTCACCCGTCATTATGATTATTACCAACGATGTACACAAATCGCCACCGCTTCACTGGCAGACATTGATGTACCGATGAATTTCGCGGGCAAAAAATTTTTACTGCAGTTTTTTTTTCTTTCTCTTCTAGAAGCCTTACCGAAGGTCAAATTACAGAGCCTGACTGCCAATACTTTTGCAGAACCTCACCGAGAACAAATAAGAGTAGAAAAAACAATAAACAAGGAGAAACAAGAGGGTTGCGTGTACACACAACACACACCAAAATAGCGGGAGCATATGCCAGCAGTTTTTATTTTGGTTTTAAACTTTATAAGCATTTCAAGAATGATTGATGCGCTTTAGAGGCACACTTATGACGTGTTCGGGCAAAAACCATAAAACTGCCCTGCTTCGCTTATCACGTTAGAATTTATAGTGTAAAAGCGATATTTTTCTGTGCACATGCTGCAGTAAAGCCAGGCTCGTGTACACTGTATTCTAGTTGTGTTCGAGCACTCGTTGTGCTTGCACCAGTCTGTTACCTGTTCAGGTGTGTAAAAGTGAGACCCTAGAAAAAAAAACCTAGCTGTTCGTTGCTGCCACATTAATTTATCAGAGTCCCTGTTCCCTAGAGAATAATAAGAAAATGTGGCAGTACCCGGAAGTTCTCTGCAACATTTAAGTAGACCCGTGAAGCTTTAATTCCCTCCTTTATGTGCGTCCATTCGCGTTCATGCTGGTTATCGACGTGGACACCTCTCGCTCAGAGCCCAGGCAAGCCCGCAAAGCATAACAAATAAGCTTATACCGAGAGCCTGAAGTGAAGAACGAAGCGTCCACTTTGTTCCACACGCGGACGCCCGGTTTTCACTTCAAGAGCCTTCGTCACTTGTACCATCCATACCCGGATTAGTAAGTTGCTCTTGGAAGTACACCGTTCGTGTGTCTCGACCACTGCTACACTTCAAACACGAATGAGCCTATATGGGTGTAAAAAAAGGAGTAAACCATCATCTTACTCCCTATTCTAAAGTGGAGTGGGCTAGAGGACAGCTTACACTCTTTTTACTCCTTTCCCTTTAGAGTGTGTAGGTAATGAGAGGTGACAATTATTGTCTTCGCAGGCATACACTAAATAAAAAAAAACGGTAATGCCGTGTTAAACTTAAGTTCATGAGTTAAGTTATTTAGCGCTCGCCGATACGCTAAGCTTTTCTCCATCGTCTTCGCGCCTAAACTAATTTGCGCATAATTACACTAAAAGAGTTTTAGCTTTGTCTTTCTAGGTTTGCTACTGCGGCGGCACACTTAAGGGCATGTAAGAGAGCACAAGAACAAGAGTTCTTCGCAGCGGGTGACAACAAAAGTACAACAAGCGCATGCTCGAGTTCCTTGGCGAGTAAATTTTTTTTGTCACTTTTCGATAGGAAGCACATTTTCGTACGCCTTCATCAATCATTTAAAGACGGGCTCAGATTCAGCTTCGGCACTCATCTGCATAACTAATGTAAAAGCCGCAGCGTATTCTCGCTTTCCGGCAGAAAGGCGACCCTGAAGAGCACTTCAGAAAGTGCACTTGTCTCTAAAAGCTTCCGCTCTTTAATTCCTGTCGCTTCCTATGTTTTATTTACATTTCAGTGCCCTGGAAGCAGCGTTGATTGCGACTCACATGCACATAATTACAGAACACGAAACTCTTCATTAACGCTTCCGCATTATGAGCAAGTAATAGTGGCAATATTTCGCCGCCCACAATCGACGCAAGATTAAAGAAGGCGTTTCAAAAAAAAAACTCAATCCGCAGCGCTTATAACCTGATCTGATCGGGAGCAGGCGTTTAGTTGTTCAAATATTAAAACATTAAAACAGCTGACTGCCTCATGGCAGTCATAGTAATATTATCATGCCAGGAATAAAAACACGCAGGCAGTGCTTTGTAAGCAACGCCATTTGTTTATGTATTTCTAAGACATACACAGTAATAACTAAGCCGCAAAAAACGCTATGCATTCCGTCACTTTGATCGGGTGGGATATATAACGTGCATTTGTTATCACTGTCAGTAAGGCGCAGATATTTTTGGTACCAATGGAACAAAATATAACTATTCCACACTCTACACAGAAGGGAGTAAAAAAAGGCATAAACCGCCCTTTAGCGCACTGCCTATTATAAAAGGGAATGCACAAGAGGACAGTTTACTCTCTTTTTACTCCCGTACAGGTGTATTCGTGTTTAGAGTGCAGCCGGCTAATTAGGTATTACCCGTTGTATAACGTACACGGACGAGGACGCGAATCAAATGAATTTTAAGCAGCACCTGCGCGTTTTCAAAGATGGGTAGGGTAAAGTAAAAAACTGACAAAAGAAATTGCAGGATATATAGGGAGAGAGAACTCCTGAAATCCTCATATCTTTGCGGTTCGATCATGCTAAATATAGACTTGGTATCCACCCCCCCCCCCCCAAAAAAAAAAAAAAACACCGCAGAACAAGAAAGAAAAGATGATTGAATGCGGAGACAGTCGAAATTTTGACAAAGTTCGCGCAACATGATGGCCAAGAAGAAGAAAAAAAATAGCTGTTGCGTTGAAGCAAATAACAGAGACGAAAAAGAGACGGGCTGAACGGGGAGCGCCGCTGCAGTATTAGAGGAGCTAAAACTCCAGCGAGGGAAAAATGGCACGGCCAGGATCACGAAATTAGGGGAACGATGAGGGAAAAAAGAGGGTGGAGAATGTGGCGGTAGAAGAAATCCAATAAGAAGAACATAAAGAAAAGAAAAGTAAGAGAGAGAGAGAAAAAGGAGACGCGAGGAATAAGCGAAACGACCTTAGTCGACGAGGACAGCGTCACATTCATTTAGTGTCGATTGATCAGCGCCACTAATGAACACGGGGCTGCTTTCTCGGGCTACGTGCGCGCATATTTTGGTTCCGCGGGCAGCGGCGCTGCTGCTGCTGCTGCTAGGGGGAGGGGAGGGGGGGGGGGGGGGGGGCTTCTTTCTCCGATGCTGCCGCGTGACTGCCGCGCGAAACGCGCACGCGCCAGCCCAGCTAGGAGAGGAGGTAGTGGAGGAAAAAGGAGAGGGGAGAGTGAGGGAAAGCATGAGATATAATAAATGCGAGCCCCGAGGCACTGTTTAACATGCACTCGTGCTACGGCCGCGAAGAGTATATATGAGGTGAAGAAGCCAAGGGGAAGTGGAAAGACAGAAAGGAGGGCGAGCGAGATATAGAACGGGAGGAGACCGAAAGATTGAACAAATTTGAGTCAATATCGCGTTTCGGCGAGGAGCGAAGCTTAAAAGTAAAAGGAGGTCGGGGGAAGGGAGGGGGAGAGAAAGAGAGAGGAGGATCAGAGGAGGAGCGAAGAAGGTAGGAATACCCAGAAACAAAACTTAAAAAAGCGAAAGTGACTTCGGCAGAGAGCGAAATAAAGAGGGAACGTGAAAAGGGAAGCCAAGATGAAGTGCGTGTATTCCCGCAAGCGCTCTTCGAACAAGGCACAACGAACCGATAACACGGGTAGAGGGTCATAAAGGTCTTAATCGAATCGAGGCCCGCAGCAACTTCGACAACAACGGCGACGAGCGCCCTGAGAGGACGGAGAGAATAGAAAGAAAAGTAAAAGAGAAAAAGAAAGTTGGAGGAACACGCGTGGACGAATCAAATATAAAGCTGGGTACAGAGAGAGAGAGAGAGAGAGAGAGCGGGTGTCAAAGCAAAAAAAAAAAAAACCCTAAGCCAGCATTGCAGCTTCGACGTCGTCCTCTTTTGTGTCCGGCGCGCTGGCTTCATTTGGCAGGCGGACACGTCCACACTTGATAACACAGAAAGAGCCCCGGACGAGGGCGGCGTCACCCGGCGCCTTTCCCAGCGCTGGGGCAACATCGGCCCGAGAGATACTGTGTACAAGGAACGAGTAACGACCTTTCCTCTCCACGCTGCGCGCAGAAGCTTTCTCAGCCTCGCTCACGCTCGGCGCTAACGACTTCAAGTCGGCCCTCAGTGTTCTGGATCGGCCGATTTATGAGCTGCAGCATTTGGCGTCCCGCGCCCGGGGAATACTCCGTGACACGAGTGGTCTGTCGTCGAATGCATTTCGCTGTTGCTCGCGGCGGACGGGGGAAAAAAAGAAGAAAGCGGATTTGCGACACTTTCGGTGGCGCTAATTGACAATGCTCGGGAAGAAACAAGGGCAAAAAAGCGCGGGAAAGAAAACGCAAGAAGCAAAGTTGAGCGCTATCTGTTAGCCCAGGGGCTGCTTGCGCAACAAAGGAGGAGGAGTGTTGGGCTACTGGCAAATGGTTTTTGACCAACGACGCTGACGCGTACAGGAGAGGTGGGGCAGATATGGGCGCGGCTAAACGAGAAAATGCGCTCGCGCTGTAAGCGGGGAAACGCGTACGCTCGTAAGGGTGACATAACCGATGGCACGCGGATCCGGCTATCTTCACTATATCACGCAGTGTTAGGTCATTTTTATCCGGTCTGTTATCATGCGCCACAATGTTCCAGCGCGGTAATTAGCGAAACTGAGAAAATAAGAAACTATAAATGGGTTCGTTTGGCCGCGACATCTTTCCCAAGCATGCAAGAATTTATCGAGTTTTGCCTGACTGTTTTTTTTATTTTTGCGTGACAGTCATTAACAGCCACCTTATGTGAAAGATATTCACAACTATAATCACCAGTTTAAGAGAGCCAACACCCCCTGAAACGCAACATTTTTTTTTTGTTATTGAC
>JARKHS020014599.1:0-10906 GCA_030143305.2 Amblyomma americanum | reverse complement strand
TAATTAACTAATCAACTTTTCGACATAACTTTTTTTGAAATTAACCCCAGATTATTCTCTTTCCATCACCGCCATTCGTCTCACAACTGCTGCTGACACGTTTTGCGGACACGTTTTGCGGACACTTTGTGCGGACACGACCTTGTCGACATAGCCCAGTAATGCTATCGCATTAATAAGGCGTCAACATGTTTCTGAACTCGGACAGGGGTTCGTCGAATACACCAACCAAACAGAAGGCGATGATGGATGAGATGGTCTGGATGGTAAGGCAGCTCATTCTTGAGCTTAAGAGCAGGTCAAGAGCTAGGTGGCGTCTACACGCGTCGTAGACTGACTTCATCGTAGATGGCCTCGTAGAGAGCAGTCACTGGAAGCTCTACACACTAAACAATTTCTCACCCTTTAGGGTGTAAATCAGCTGTCCCCATACGAACACCCTTTTCCAATTGTTTGGTGCTAAAAAATGGTGCAGAGATCAGCACCCTTAAGGGAGGGTACACTTAATGATACTTTAATGATGTAATGGTTGCGCCTCATTAAAGAGTACTATTTTTCCATAACACCCCTACGAATGCCTGTTGCAAGGGTGCTCCACATTGATCCACCCGTGAAGCAAAAGCCTTGGACTGATGCGCGCTCTCTAAACTTTCATGCTGTGCACCCTTCCTGAAGGCTGCTGATCTTTGCACCCTTTTTAATCCCCAAAAGGGTGTTCGTCTGGGCACAGCTGATTTGCACCATTAAGGGTGAGAATTTGTTAAGTGTGCAGTTGAGAGCCATATAGACGCAGTCGGTATGGTCTAGAATCATTTGAACTGTCTGTACGATGTCGTCGGTTCTGTAGAAACTCCGGAGGACACTTGCACATCATCGATACCGTTCGCACCCGCTCGATGGAAGCGCGCTAGTCGTGCGATTCCGTCGAGTGGCCGCGTCTGTTGCAGTCGAGTTAAGGTTGGTACTGACAGTAATATTGACATTTTTTTGCACCAACCCGAGTGCCACGGTGTTATTGAGTGAAGTGCAAATATTAAAGAACAAACACAGGTTTCTTGCAAAATATTTCGGCCTACTCGATACAATAGGTAATATACTCACAGAAGCTTACGTTGGTGATTTTTTGGGGTGTAGTAGTGAACATGACACTTTGGCTGCATATAACCGACACCATTAATTAAGAACAGGTAAGAGCTTCGTGAACCAGCATTTAAAAATTAACTCAGCAATAAAAAATTCGGCACAGACACGACTGATTACGTGTGGGAACGCGAAAGCATTACTGCCCTTGGGTGCATTGAAAACCTCCCACACACACGCTACAACGAAGAATCATCATAAATCTTGGAAGGCATACAGTTGAAGTTGAACATATCGTCGGTTCGAATCCCAGTCGCAAGCTAGCCTCCAACTTGAAAAGCACATGTAACCTAATTGCAACGATAAATCATATGAAACCACCCGCAACGCTGTACGCCAAACGGTTGCGTCACACATTTGGTACGAATGTGAGCAAAACTGGCGCCGCATGGAGGCCAGCCAGTGGCAAGTACGTATATAGACGAACGACATGCATAGGGCTCTCTGTAGTGGCGGTCCTCGGCTTGCTGTGTGCGTCATACAGCCACTTGATGATGTCACCCTATATTTATTGTCATCGCTGGGATTTTGTGTACCTTTTGAGACTACACACACCCACGCCACCTGCTTTTTTCGTGATGGGACTAATAATAATCATCTCATTAATAATTTCTACCACAGCCAGTCAGGACTCCACATGGGCTGCGGCGCTGCGCCCAGTCCTGCCGTGGCGGCCAGAACTTGCCTCACGCTTTCGAGAACAGAATCTCCCAGTCACGTACGCCACAGAACTAAGCCAACCATAGTGACAATGCACAACTAAAAAGTTCAACTAAAAGAATAGGAAATCGAACAAGTTTGAAAATTAAATATTAGTCTTACGCTAAGGAACTCAATGTTGTGTCCCTCATGCAATTCAACAAGGCGCCTTATTTTTCGTTGAGTATAGTTGTCCGAGTAGCCGAAGTAACTAGCATAGGTTGGCACCATACCCCGAGTGGAGTGCCTGATGCTTCCACTCAATAGGACCACTGTAGTCTCTCCCCACTCGCTTAACAATCTTTTGACTTTTTCACATTTCTTGGCGAACACAGGTATCTGTTCTTATCAGCTTAATATCTGTTATGGTCTGTTGAGTGCCGCTTGCATTAAAAGAAGGCATAGTCAGGGAGCTTGCTCTTGTTTCGGCTTCTGCCAAAGATTGCCGTGGGGAGGGGATATCCTAATGAGCCTTTAGGCTAATTTTTGGAGGGCTTGTCGTTTGGACAAAGCCTAATCTTGAAAGCAAGACAGATTTCATTTCAGAAGTTCTCTTTTGTCAACCTGCATACAAAAGGCGTTTTCTTCGCGGAAAGGTGGTATTTCGTTAAATAGCCGATTAACGGTAGCAAACAGTGTTTGCTCACCACTGATAAAGCGCTTTTACAGAGCAGTTTCAATCTTGTCAGTGCTGATGGGCTTCGTTTAGTCATCTTTGTGTGCGGCCCAAGTCAGTTACCATTTTGCCCACTTGCATTGCGCCTTCTCACTTTTGTGACCGCCCTTCTTTGATGAGGCATACGCATCAAGAGTGTTTCCTAGCTGTTTTCCTACTGGCTTCTTTTACAGTAGGAGCTTCTTCTTAGCGTTTTAGAGAGATAAGCAGGGCACAAGTCATGTCACAGATCCAAAGGCTAAGGAACTCGGACAACAGGGAGGGCCCTGCTAAGAAGGCTGAACTATAAGGGGGTCCTGGACATAGGGGATAGATCGGCAAACATCCCAGACGAAATACGTCGAACTACCAGGTTAGCCCTATACCCAGGAATATGGATCCAAATCTACACGCAGCCAGAAGACAGGCAAGGGCTGAATATGTAGAGGCGAAGATAGCCACACAAGATCAGGTAGTCTACACTGACGCCACTCTGTACCCGTGGACTCGTAGCCAAAGCATCAAGAAAACGGTATCGGTTGTCACAACAAAGGAGGGTGGCCTCATCAGCGGCGCATCCACGAGAGACGGGACGATAACTGAGGCAGAGGAGATCGCCGTAGCTCTAGCGGCAGCCGAGGGTTATCGCACCAACAAATCTCTCACAATCATAACAGATTCCCAAGAAGCGTGCAGACGCTACATGGTAGGAAGAATCAACAAGAAAGCACTAAGGATTCTCTTGAAAACGCAGCGAACCAACGAAAAGATCCAACATAGGATCTACTGGGTACCAGGACACGCCGGAGTCGAAGGCAATCTGAAGGCGGACAAAGCTAGCTCGCGAGCTTACTATCCGAGCTGGTGCGTCAAACGCCTCGGACGGCCCGGAGATAACGGTAGAGCTCACGTACGCAGCTTTCCTCAACCTCATCAAAGGCAGAAGACGCAAATATCCCCAGCCACATCCTCTGCTAACACAATATGAAGCGACATGTTGGAGAAGACTCCAAACAGGAGCCTTCCACAACCTTCACATTCTACATAAGATGTATCCGGAGCAGTATAGGGATACATGTCCGTGGTGCGGGGCAACCCCCACGCTGTATCATATCACATGGGAATGCATACACAATGTAGCTTTCCGAGGTAACAAAGAGCCAAATGCGGAGCAGTGGGAGGACCGGCTAACCAGCAGCCAGCTCAAGGTCCAAAGAGACCTAGTGAGCCACGCATGCCGGATGGCCAGGGACAGTGGTGCCTTGGACTAGGGGCGCCAACCACGCTCAGCCTGGAAGACATCGGCAATCTTCGGGCGAGCAGCAAGACTCCTTTATTAGAGCAATAAAGTTTATTCACTCACTCACTTGAGGGAAAAGTAAATGACGCAGCAACTTCCTCACTTCTTGTTGGACAACTCATCGGCGTCCCTCGAGGACACGCGCGAAGCCCGTAAATAATTCTCACCGCCCTTAGTAGGCGCATGCTCACGTTCCGCCGCCAGCTACGCGTACCTCGCGTAACTCCTCGGTGGTGGTGGCTGTTGTTGTTGGAAGGACGAAAAGAAAAGTGCACGGGCCTGCTCACTGTCTCGAGATGAGCCACAGTCGCTGCAGCGTGCAGACAGAGGAGAGTTGAAAGATGCGAGAGGAAAGATTGAAAGAACAGACGCGCGTCGCAACAACCGCGACCGCCGAAGCTCCTTCTCCCGAAACCAATTACTTGTCACCCACCGGGTGCGCGAACGACGGGCCTCGCGCATTTTGCACACATCGTTTTCATCGATACCCGCCGCTTAGTGGTTAGGACGCTCGGCTAACACTACTAGTCTACGCTATAATGCTTAGGAAATCGGCCGCGTTTCGTTGGAGGCGAAACGCAAGGATGCGCCTGTCTGCGGTGCGATGTCAGTGCACGGCAAAAATCCCCAGGTGGTCGAGGGCGCTGTGAGCGCGCGAAGCGAGTGGACATACAGCGCATCGTCTCCACCAACTTTTGGCTGGAGCCACGGTTCCTCGGCCGGAACCCCGTCAACACAGCCGCGTCTGTGTTCGCGAAGTCGACAGCTACCTGTGGACACCACTCACACACAGGTGGGGCAACATTTACGCATTTTAGGGCCGATCCTCACTTGCGTTTCGTGGCGACGGCGCTAGGCCTAACGCCTACGCCGACGCTCGGCCGTGAGTGAGTCGCCCACCCGTGTCAAGATGGCTGCCCAAAAAGTACAACGCGGCTACGACCCGGACGCCATGGCCTGGTCCGAGGTTCCTTCAGCTCCAACGCCTGAGAGTCCGGATTCTGCGCCCATCGAGAACCCCAGGCTCTTCAAACTAGTGGAACGCCGCTCCCGCAAGCGGGACGCCGCCTCCAAGAAAGCGGACGCCACGTCGGCAGGCCGCTCAACACGGCACAGCGCTGCTGCGCGCGCTGCAGCGCTTCACGGAGGGGCCCAGTCTAAGACCGGACCCTCTTGGAAACCAAAGCCACTGCCGCGTCTTCATCCAGAAGACATCGTCATCATCCTGAAGCCCCGGGTGACCGTCGCTCTCAGGGATGTCTACCAACATGGCGAGCTGGGAGCAGCGTTCGCGGACTACCTGGGCGCCAAGGCCGCAGCATCCCTCAGCCTGCTCCCCACATGGGAGCAAAACCTGATCGTCGCAGGCACCAGAGAGCCGCACGTCGCGGACAAGCTTCTGCGGGATTTTCAACTAACATCACCGAAGGGCCAGCTCTCCATGTACGGCCAGTTGAAACTCACTGGAGACGTGTGCCGCGGCGTCATCACCGTGGCCAAGCACGAGACCAGTGAGTCCCTCCAAAACAAGATCCAGTGGCGTGCTGGAGAGCTTGCCGATATCCGCAAGCTTGGCAAATCCGACGTCGCGTCGCTCACCTTCGTGGGAAAAGTGGTGCCGCGATATGTGCATTACAACTCTGAGGTGACCCTTGTGCGTCCGTACAAGAGAACCATTCCGGCCTGCGTGCGGTGCGGCACTGTGGGCCACCGAGCAGACACCTGCCCCTGCCCGGATGAAAAGTGCGGCCTGTGTGGCCAAACGGCGCCGACCGTCGACGGAGTCAAGGCGCAGCATGAATGCAGTCTGTCCTGTGCAGTCTGTGGGCAAGCCCACGCTACCAACTCCCGCGACTGCACGGGAAAATTCCGGCAGCTCAAGGTGCATGGCCCCAAGGCTAAGCGCCCAGAGGTGCCAAAAAACCAGCGACCTGGCAAGCAGCCAAGTCATTCAAAACCAGGTGCCGGTGGCGGAACGCCGCGTGGTGCTCACGGCACCGACCACAAGACATCGTCACCTTCTTCACCGTCGGTGAAACCAGCGCCCGGGAAGAAGACGGCGCCTCCACCGCCCAGCGGCAGAGACACTGGCCACTTCCCGGCCCTCAAGACAATTGGCGCTGCCGACGCCCGGGCATCAGCGCCTCAACACCACAAACAGGTGAGCAGCTGGGCTGAGATCGCCTCCTCTTCCTCCCATCCCTCACCCTCCCCCGTAACCGTCTCCGCACTCGACGCGGAATACAAAAAACAGATAGACGTGCTCCGGGCACAGAATGAGCTTTTGCTCAACAAAATTCAAAATTTAGAATCAAAATTGGCGTCCGCCGCACCGAGCCCGCAGAACTCGGACGCAATGGAGAGCGACGCGGAGATCTCGCCTGCCCTCGTGACAGCCATCTCTGCGATGGAGGAGCGCTTAACCTCTAAATTGCGATATATGATCGAGACCGCCATGGACCAGATCTTGACAAAGGTCAAATCTGCCGTCCCCGCGGTGGTCTCAAAACACATCTCGGACAACCCCCGCCTCCTCCGTCGGACGGGACCCATTAGGGACGTATCCCGCCCTTCAAAATTCACCCGTCTGATTATTGATTCGGACAATGAGGACAACTGCCCCGCTCCTTCCGTCATCACCCCCTTGATGGCGCAAGTAGCTGGCTCTGAGGCAGCCAATCCCTCCTCCTCCCCCCCAAGAATTTTAAATCATGGCGAGACACCTTAATCAAAGGAATTCCGCCATCTCCAATTCGGCCATGTCAACTTCAATAACACAGTGGAACTGTAGAGGCTTTAAGGACCGCACTAAGCGGGCCAATTTCCGCCTCTACCTTGAAAATTTCGAGTCCTTACCAGCCGTGGTTGCCCTCCAAGAGCCAGGCCTGGGCGCCACAATTTCAAATTACACGACGTTCCAACAGGATCCCGCGTCTTGTCTTCTTGTCCACAAAGACTACACAGCAAATCTAGTGGATCTCGACCTCCCACTAGAGTACTCTTATGTAATGGTGACCCTCCTACCAGTCCGCCGCAGGGACCCACCGTTGCATATACTCAACGTGTACTGCTCTCCCAAACTAAAGCGAGTGACTTTTGCGGACCTCTTTAGCCGCGCGCTAAGAGTAGCGGGCCGCGATCCCCTGCTTATTGTGGGCGACTTTAACGCTCCCAGTCAGCAATGGGGGTATCGCAAGGAGGAGTCACGCGGGCGTAAGCTGGCGGAGCTTGCGTCCACGTTGGGCCTCACCCTCCACACGGACCCTGTCCACCCAACCCGGCTAGGAAATTCCGTGACACGGGATACGTGTCCGGACTTAACCTTCACTCGCAACATACAACACGCAGACTGGCTCAACACCGAGGAGACCCTCGGTAGCGACCACTGCATCATTAACACTACACTACGCACACGCCCCCTCAAGCGTCCCAGAACACAAGCCCATATCCCAGATTGGACGAAATTCAGGCAAAATTTTAACTCACTTGATAATACACCCATTTCCGCGCAAGGCTACACAGCATGGTCCCAACAGCTGCTGGCACACCTTTCCTCGCATGAAACACACATCCAGCTCTCAGAGGCGGTCACGGACGTGGATAACCACCTTCTACACCTCTGGGAAGCCCGTCGCAGCCTCGTCCGCCGTTGGCGACGCCAGAAACACAACAGAAAGCTTAAAGCTCGAATTGCCGAGCTTACCCAGAAAGCGGCAGAGTACGCGGCCCAACTCGCCGACTCCAACTGGGTAGATAGATGCAACACGGCCGCGCGACAAATGTCCAGCCGAAACACTTGGCGTCTCTTTCGAGCCCTACTCGACCCAACCCAAACACGAACCGAAACACAAAAACATTTGCAGCGAGCCATGCACCATTTTCCTGGCAACACGACTCAACTGGCACAGAAACTTCGGGACCAGTATCTGTGTACAGCCCAAGACCCCCGTGGATCTGCGTACTCTTATGCAGGCAGAGAGAACACGGAGCTGGATCAACCTTTCCAGCTCCATGATCTGCGGGCGGCTCTCGCCAAAATGAAACGGGGCACTGCGCCAGGACGGGATAAGGTCACCGTCAAGCTTTTGACGAACCTGCCCGACTTGGCATACCAGTCCCTCCTGGAATACGTCAATGCGATTTGGCGCGGGGACACCCCCCTGCCAATCGAATGGAAAACGGCTTTGGTGACTTTTATTCCTAAAGCTGGCAAACCAATTGACACAGATAACCTCCGCCCCATCTCTCTCACCTCATGTGTGGGCAAACTAATGGAGACGATGGTGCGGGATCGGTTATCTACATATCTTGAACACAAACAAGTCTTTGCGAGCACCATGTTCGGATTCCGCCCACACAGATCCGCACAGGATGTCCTCCTGCAACTCAATCGGGAAGTCCTTGACCCCCTCGAATGCCCCCATAATGACCGGGTAGTACTCGCCCTGGATCTTAAAGGGGCATTTGACAATGTAACACATGAGATCATACTCACTAACCTAAGTCACACCGACTGTGGCCTCAACACATTCCAATACATAAGCCAATTTTTAATGGATCGTCAATCCTACATTCGAATTCAAGATAGAGACCATGGTCCTTACCTACTCGGCACGCGGGGAACCCCTCAAGGCGCGGTACTTTCCCCGCTGCTCTTTAATCTGGCCATGATGCACCTGCCGGCCCAGCTGAGTGGTGTCGCCGGCGTGCAGCACGCCCTGTACGCCGATGACATCACTCTGTGGGCCACACAGGGCAGCACAGGAGACATTGAAACCAGCCTGCAAACAGCGGCGACGATAGTAGACCGCTACGCCCGCCGCTGCGGTCTTCAATGTTCCCCTCAAAAATCGGAATTTGTGCACCTCCGCCCCTCACAGAAGTGCACAACTAAAATATCTCTCTCTCTTGAGAGCGGTCCCATACGCGAAAGTGATGAGATACGGGTACTCGGACTCTACATCCACAAACACAGGCGGCCAGACACTACATTGGCCAAACTCCGTAAGGTGGGGGACCAGGTGGGCCGCATGGTCCGCCGGGTTTCCAACAAACGCGGAGGGTTACGAAGTAAGGATGCCTTGCGGCTGGCAAACGCCTTCGTAACTAGTCGAATTCTCTATTCGACTCCTTATCTCCACCTACGGAAACAAGAGGAGGACGCCCTTGAGGTCATCCTTCGCAAAATTGTTAAACGTGCCCTTGACCTCCCCATCACTACTTCAAACAGCCGGCTTATGGCTCTTGGGGTGGTGAACACTTTCCGGGAGCTCCGGGAGGCGCACCTTACAAACCAGTACACGCGCCTGTCGCTAACGGAGTCGGGTCGCCGCCTTCTTGCTCGACTCCATATCCAACACACCCCTCCAATGGAAGACAGGTTTCGCATCCCGGAACTGTGGAGACGTGCCCTCCACGTGCGGCCTCTTCCAGCAAACATGTCACACGAAGACCATAATGGTCGGCGCCTGGCACGAGCGGAAGCGCTAGCCCGATATTATGGCAACAAAACAGGTGTCTACTACGTGGACGCCTCCGGCCCTCACCACGGGGGATGGTACACGGCCGCGGTAGTTCACAACAGCAACACAGTTAACGGCCTAACTTTCAGAGCCCGCAGTGTAACACAAGCAGAAGAGGTCGCGATTGCTCTCGCGGCCTCACATTCCAGTTCAAAATACATAATCACCGACTCGCGAGGGGCCTGTCGGAACGTCGAACAAGGCTGCACTCCCTTCCTAGCCTATCGAATATACCAAAATTGCATACGGGATGCGGACCCCGCACACCGTTACCTCATATGGGCCCCTGCTCATCAGGGGTTGGCAGGAAACGAGGCAGCAGACGCAGCCGCCCGCGCGCTCTCTCACCGGGCTGTTTTCTCCTCCCCATCCGATCAGGAACCCGATTTTAATCCGGTCTATACATTCAAAGATATTACAACATATTATCAAAATTGTCATCGCCTTTACCCTAGTCCATGTAAAGGCCTGAAGAAGGCGGATGAGCAGCTCCTTCTCCGCCTTCTCACCAATACATTGCTGTTCCCGGCAGCGCTAAAACATTTTGACCCCTCCTTTAGTGGCAGCTGCCCACACTGTAGTGCAGTGTCCTCTGACACCTATCACATGGTTTGGGCCTGCCCCTCCAACCCCGCTATTCCCCCCATCCCCAACCCAACCCGGGAGGACTGGGAGGCGACCCTGCTCGGCTGCCACGACTTACAGGCCCAACAAGCCTTAGTCGGGCGCGCCCGGGCGGCGGCAACCGCCACTGGGGTCCCATACTAGGGACCTCCACCTAGTGCTTGTACGGATCGGTCCCTTACGGGCTGATCCAAACATACCTCCTATTCATCCGTAATAAATGTTTTCACCACCACCACCACCAGGTGGTCGAAATTACTCGGGAGCCATCCACTGCGACACCTCTTTCTGCCTTTCCTTCTTTCACTGCCATCTTTATCCCTTCCCTTTCGGCGCGGCTTGGGTGTCCGCAGAGATGAGCGAGACAGTTACTGCGTCATTTCCTTTTTTCAAAAACCAATGTTATCATTATGAAAAGGAAGCAAGTGCGAAGTGGGACACAAAAGGTCCTATTAAAGTTCTCTCATTCGGATCATTGTTTTCAGATGCAAAAAGCTTAATTTACACTCAAGTTCGACTTACACAGTGCTTTTGCGTGCATCCCACCGGCCAAAATATCTAATGCTGAAAATGCAACTTATCGCACTCATTCTTCCTTTGCTGGTCCAATGTTTAGTGAATAATAATAATAATAATAATAATAATAATAATAATAATATTTGGTTTTGGGGGGAAAGGAAATGGCGCAGTATCTGTCTCATATATCGTTGGACACCTGAACCGCGCCGTAAGGGAAGGGATAAGGGAGGGAGTGAAAGAGGAAATGAAGAAGGTGCCGTAGTGGAGGGCTCCGGAATAATTTCGACCACCTGGGGATCTTTAACGTGCACTGACATCGCACAGCACACGGGCGCCTTAGCGTTTTTCCTCCATAAAAACGCAGCCGCCGCGGTCGGGTTCGAACCCGGGAACTCCGGATCAGTAGTCGAGCGCCCTAACCACTGAGCCACCGCGGCGGGTAATGTT
>JARKHS020014598.1:0-14523 GCA_030143305.2 Amblyomma americanum | reverse complement strand
AACGTAGAATCAGCTCTGCCTGGCTGCGATCAATCGAGATAAATCTAGTCGCGTCTTGCGTAGCAAACAAAGTGATAAAGTGATGTGGCGGCAGATTTGAAAAACGAACACACTGCAAATATTCGCGGCATTACTCCCCTCTCAAAGGAGCATCGACCCGATGCATTAAAACAAATAATGCGACTAGTAAGGAAAAAAACGGATCTTGCGAAAATAGAGCATGGAAATGCAGCGGCCTTTAGCGCCCATAATACGGCTTCAGACGGACTACATGGACAACTTCTGGTCGTACGCGGCGTCACTGGGATGCAGTCATTGCGTCAGGGATGACTTCATAATCCAGTTCACCCAGCCGACGAAGAACCTTGTACGGGCCGAAATAGCGGCGCAAAAGCATTTCACTCAATCCACGGCGGCGAATGGGCGTCCACACCTAGACTTGGTCTCCTGGCTTGTATTTCGCATTGCGTCTTCGTAGGTTGTAGCGTCTGGCGTCGGACCGTTGCTGATCTTTGATCCGTAATCGGGCAAGCCTTCGAGCTTCTTCTGCGCGTTGAAGGTAGGCGGCAACGTCGACGTTCTTTTCTTCTGTAACGTTGGGCAGCATGGCGTCTAGCGTGGTCGTGGCCTCCCTGCCATGGACGAGCCTAAAAGGCGTCATCTGGGTGGTCTCCTGCACTGCGGTGTTGTAGGCGAAGACAACGTAAGGCAGGATGACATCCCAGGTTTTGTGTTCGGCATCGACATACATAGCGAGCATATCGGCGATGGTTTTGTTCAGGCGCTCGGTCAGTCCGTTGGTCTGCGGAT
This sequence comes from Amblyomma americanum, assembly GCA_030143305.2. Taxonomy (NCBI): domain Eukaryota; kingdom Metazoa; phylum Arthropoda; class Arachnida; order Ixodida; family Ixodidae; genus Amblyomma; species Amblyomma americanum. Next base: position 13,713 of record JARKHS020014598.1, on the reverse strand, counting down.
GGTATGCAGTTGTCCTCCGGTGGCTGGTTTGGCTTTAGCGAAGGATGGCTTGCGTTAGTTCCGCCGTGAATGCTGTTCCTCTGTCCGTGATGAGCACATCGGGGGCGCCGTGTCGAAGAAGAATGCACTCCACGAAAAATTTGGCGACTTCTGCTGCTGTTCCGTTAGGTAGGGCTTTCGCCTCGGCGTAGCGGGTCAGGTAGTCGGTCGCTATGATGATCCACTTATTTCCAGATGTTGATGTTGGAAAAGGGCCAAGCAAGTCCATGCCAATCTGCTGAAAGGGCCTTGAGGGAGGTTCAATGGGGCTCAGAAATCCTGCTGGTCGTGTGGGAGGAGTCTTTCGTCGCTGACAATCTCAGCAGGTTTTCGCATAGTGTGCGACATCGGCAGACAGTCGGGGCCAGTAATACTTGTCTTGAATGCGGCGGAGGGTGCGAGTAAACCCGAGATGTCCAGCTGTCGGCTCGTCGTGTGAAGCCTGTAGAACTTCTTCGCGGAGACAAGTAGGTACAACAAGGAGGTAGGCTGTTTTGTTCGCTGTAAAGTTCTTCTTCACAAGGACCTCATTCTGCACACAGAAGGAAGACAGTCCTCACTTGAATGAAGCGGGGGGTGAAGAAACCTTGCCTTCCAGGTACTCGATGAGGCCTTTTAGGTCGGGGTCCGAGCGTGGCTGCTGAGCAAAAGAGCTGGGGCTGATGGGTCCCAGGAAGGCGTCCTCATCGTCGTCCGGCGGTGGTGCATCTACAGGGGCTCGTGAGAGGCAATCTGCGTCAGAGTGCTTGCGTCCGGACTTGTAAACGACGGTGACGTCAAACTCCTGGAGACGCAGACTCCATCGAGCGAGTCGGCCAGAGGGGTCCTTCAAATTGGCAAGCCAGCAGAGCGCGTGGTGGTCGCTGACCACCTTGAACGGTCGTCCGTAAAGGTAGGGGCGGAATTTCGACGTAGCCCAGATGATGGCAAGGCACTCCTTCTCAGTTGTCGAATAGTTAGCCTCGGCCTTGGAGAGGGAACGGCTAGCGTATGCGATGACTTTCTCCAGCCTGTCACTTTTTTGAACGAGGACGGCGCCTAGTCCCACGCTGCTTGCGTCGGTATGAAGTTCAGTATCGGAGTTTTCATCAAAATGCGCGAGGATCGGTGGGGACTGTAAACGACGCTGAAGTTCCTTGAAGGCTTCTGTTTGCGGCGCTTCCCATTTAAACGGCACGTCTGCCTTCGTCAGTTGGGTCAGGGGCTCGGCGATGCGCGAAACGTTTTTCACAAATCGTCGGTAGTATGTGCACAGTCCGAGAAACCTGCGCACTGCTTTCTTATCGGCCGGCGGTGGAAACTCTTCAATAGCAGCTGTTTTCTGCGGGTCTGGGCGTACTCCTTCCTTGCTAACGATGTGGCCTAGAAACAGCAGCTCTTCGTAAGCAAAGTGGCATTTCTCTGCTTTCAAGGTTAGGCCAGATGACTTGACTGCGTCTAGTACTGTTCGAAGTCTTTTGAGGTGCTCTTCAAAGTTCGAGGCGAAGACAACGACGTCATCTAAATATACCAGACAAATTTGCCACTTCAGGCCTGCCAGCACTGTATCCATTACTCGCTGAAACGTCGCTGGTGCGGAACAGAGACCAAATGGCATCCCCTTGAACTCAAACAGCCCATCCGGAGTGATGAATGCTGTCTTCTCGCGATCTCTTTCGTCGACCTCAATTTGCCAGTAGCCGCTCTTGAGGTCCATCGATGAGAAATATTTGGTGTTGCAGAGGCGGTCCAGTGTGTCGTCAATGCGGGGGAGGGGGTAGACGTCCTTCTTTGTTATGTTGTTCAAGCGGCGGTAATCCACACAGAATCGAAGTGCGCCGTCTTTCTTTCTCACTAGAACAACCGGTGCCGCCCATGGGCTGTTTGAAGGCTGGATGACGTCGTCGCGAAACATTTCTTCGACTTGGTCCCAGATGGATTGTCGTTCTCGCCGTGACACACGGTAGGGGCTTTGACGGAGAGGTCGGACGTGTTGATCCGTTATAATGCGATGCTTGGCAATTAGCATCTGTCGCACCTTCGGCGATGTCGAAAAACACTCACTGTAGCTTTGAAGCAGATTGCGGATCTGGTCTTGTCTGTTCCGGTGCAGGGCTGGGTTGATGTCGAAAGTGGGCGAGTTCTCTTGGTCAGGCGAATCTTCTGCGGAGGGGTCGGAGAGGGCGAAGAAGTCTCGTACGTCAGATATCTCGTCGAAGAAAGCAATCGTCGTTCCTCTGTTAATGTGCCGGTATTCTTCTCTGAAGTTAGTCAGCAGTACTTCGGCCTGGCCATTGCGCAAATGTGCGATGCCTCTTGCGATGCTGATTCCTCGGTCTAGGAGCAACTGCATGTTGCCCTCGATGATGGCTTCAGCGTTAATGGCTTTCGTGGCGCCTACGGTTAGGATAACGCTTGATCGGGGTGGGACGCTCACTTCTTCCTCCAGGAAACTCAGGGCAACGTGATTTTCCCGAGTTTTCATCGAAGCGATGGCTTCGTCCGTCGAAAGCGTGATCAGCTTGGATCGCAGGTCGATGATCGCCTGATGCTCATTAAGGAAATCCATACCCAAGATCACTTCGCGGGAGCATTGCGGTAGCACAACAAAGGTCGCAGGATAGGTATGTCCTTTGACAGTCACTCGCGCTGTGCATCGTCCTGATGGCGTAATGAGGTAGCCCCCTGCGGTGCGAATTTGTGGGCCGTCCCAAGCCGTTGTGACTTTTCTCAGCTGCGCAGCGAATGTTCCATTCATCACCGAGTAATCGGCTCCTGTGTCGAATAGAGCGGTAACTTTCCGGCCGTCGATAGTCACTTCTAAGTCAGAGGTCCTGGCTCTTGCATTGCACGTCGCTCTTGGCGTCGGGTCATGGCTTCGTCGCGTATTCGAGTCGCGGGTGGGGCGTGTGGTCGAAGCTCTTCTGGGTGGCGGCGTCGTTTTCAAGGCAGCCTGCGTCGTGGTCGGGGTTCTCATTGTGTGCTGAGTCTGTGCAGCGAGTGCCGGTTCTTCATGCGGCGTCGCGGGTGCAGTGTCTTCATGGGGCGTGGTCGGTGGAGGATCTTCGGCGTTTCGCTCTTGAGCAACCTCACCTCCAGAGGTTGCTGCCTTCAGTTTCCCCTACGGGGGCTGGGAGACCTTCCTCGTACCGCGGCTGCGTAGCTGCGGCGTGGCGACGCAAAGCGCGAGGTTGACGGCGGTGGTGAGCGCGAAAAGCGGTTCGGCGTGTACTCTTCTCGACGCAGGTACTCGTCGATTTCCTGCGGACGTTGCCCGAAGCGTGGTCGTGGGGCGTTAATGGCAAATCCTCGAAGACGATACGTCGGTACGGGCAGTGACGAAGAATATGGCCGGCCTCACCGCAATGGAAGCACAACGGCCGGTTGTCGGAAGTCCTCCAGGCGTCGCATTTCCTGGGGCTTGAGCGTCGGTCATAGGCTGGGCGGACGGGGGCTGGGAGGCGGCGTTGTGGAACATGTGGCTCATCTCGGGGAGGACGTGGGGGTTGTCGTTGGGGCTGGACAGTCCTTACTGCAGCGGCGTAGGTGATAACCTGGGGTTCTGTGGCCGTCGGGGTGCCAAGTGCCTGTTGCACTTCTTCCCGTACCACGTCCACCAGAGTGGTTGCTTGTGGCTGTGGGGAGGATGGCAGTAATCGGCGTAGCTCCTCTCGGCCGATTTCGCGGATAACTTCCCGCAAGCTGTCGCTGGTGGTGGCCGGCGTGTCCGAACGTATTGCACAGGCAGAGGAAGGACGATTGTACTGCCGAGCTCGGACGTCGAGGGTCTTCTCAATCGTGCAGGCTTCTTGCATGAATTCCTCGACTGTTTTTGGCGGCTGGCGGACGAGGCTTGCAAAGAGTTGTTCTTTTACGCCGCGCATTAAAAACTGAGCTTTCTTTTCCTCGGTCATCCCGGGGTCGGCGCGACGAAATAGGCGCTTCATCTCCTCGACGTAACCGCGGACGGGCTCATTCGGAAGCTGGATCCTGGACTCGAGGAGTCGTTCGGCTCTTTCTTTCCTCACGATACTGGTGAATACGTTCAATAGTTCTCTCTTGAATAGCTCCCATGTCGTAAGGGACGACTCGTAGTTTTCGTACCACGTGCGTGCGGAGCCATCGAATGAGAAGAACACGTGTCCAATTTTTGCCGCATCATCCCACTTGTTGAATGACGCCACGCGCTTAAATTGATCCAACCATTCTTCAAGGTCTTCGCTTAGGGATCCATTGAAAGTTGGCGGCACCCGCGGCTGCTGCAGTATGATCGGTGTCGACATATTCGGCGAGGTTGCGGTGCTCGTAGCCGCGCCTTTTCGCTGTCTTGTGCGGTCCGGCAGTTTCCCGAACTCAGGCTCCTCTCCCTGGAGACGTCGGCTGGCTCGCTGAGCTGCTGGCTCGTACTCGGGTGGCTTCATGGGTTCAAGGGCTGGCTTCATGACTTGAAGGGGGCGTCGGAACATGGAAGGCTACCCAGCACCTCCACCATATGTCACGTAGTGGTGACGGCAGTCGAAGCAGCGATGAAGACGGACGAAAGGGTCTTCTAAAAGAACTGTTTATTGGGCTGACTTGCACCCAAAATGGACTGAATCACTCGGCAGCGGCGAAGCGACAAGCGTGCTCGGCGGTCGTCGAACGGAATGCCGGCCGCTGTCGGCCGTGCTCAATTTAAAGCTGATAGCGAACTTTCGAGATAAAGAGCGCAAAGTTACTCGAACATTCCGGAACAACGTAGAATCAGCTCTGACTGGCTGCGATCAATCGAGATAAATCTAGTCGCGTCTTGCGTAGCAAACAAAGCGATAAAGTGATGTGGCGGCAGATTTGAAAAACGAACACACTGCAAATACTCGCGGCGATATATATGAGATTAACGTTACGAAGCGACAGATGCATGTCTCGGCTTGGGAACTTAGTGTCGTTTCGGTGCTTTCAACTCAACAATGTAGAATTTCACTTCGCTTTCCTGTGTCTCTCCTTTCGCCGTGCCTTGCACTCTCCTACACCCTAGGGGCTGTGAGCCTAAACGCATTTTCGCGCACTACGAGATAGCGCGTAGAGCTCGTTCGGTCGAAAACCGTGGGCGTAGTAGTAGTCGGCACAGCGTGTCGGAAATAATCGGGGGCTGCGTAAAAAAATCGTAGCATGGTAATTTGTGGTTCTAGTGATTGATGTTTGATTGGTGTGTGATAGGCGATGACGAGTTAATGAAATCATTGTAATTTGTTGATTAATTAAGGAAACATGAAAATGGCAAAATTGGAAAAAGGTGGTTAAAAAGTATCAGTAAGGTCAGAATGAAAAGTCAATGCTTGATGATGCTAATTAAGAAAATTTAGTGTAATTCATCGATTAATTAACGGAAACAATTTTAAGAAATGAAAAATGCGTTCAAAGGTGTCAAACTGCTCAGTATGGAAAGCCTAATCCACTACCTTATCGCGTCATACCCTTAACGCGGAGCTTAAGTATCCTCTCTAATGTTTAACGCGACAGCCTTAAGGAGCTCGTGTCGCAGAATAGCCAGTGTCGTCGGCGTCTTTGGCCGTGAGCGAAAAATGGTGCATATCGGTGTACACCTAGACCGCTCCGTAAGCGAATGAATTCTCCTTCCCTTACGGCGCGGTACGAGTGTCCAGCGAGAATTGTGAGACAGGCGTCATTTCCGTTCCTTAAAATCAATTTTCATTTCAATTTCCTTCCCTTACGGCCCGGTTCGGGTGTCCACCGATATATGTGAGACAGGCGTCATTTCCTTTCCTTTAAAATTTTTTTATTTTCCTTGCGTTACGGCGCGGTTCGGGTGTCCACCAAGATATGTTTCCTTAAATTGTCCGGGCAAGGGCTGGCACCGAAGGACGATGGCGTTTCCGTGGATTCCTTGCCAATGCTGCAACACGCGGTCGCATCCTGCTCTCAAAGGCGAAGCTTAAGCGTCCTCCAATTTTTTTTTACTCACCAAAGCGTCCAGAACTTCTTCCGGACATGGAAATCTTATTTCAGATTGAATTTAGAAGCGTCTTCATTATTGGAATTGGCGTAATCCTTGTGATTCAGAATGGCGCCTCCCGATCGAAAGATCAGTGTCGCCACCCTACCAAAGGGTGCTCTATCGAGGCAGCATGAGAAATAAAAAAAAACGGTTTTTGAGGAAAGTAAATGGCGCAGTAACTCTCTCACTTCTCAGTGCACACCCCAAACGTGCCGTGAGGGAAAGCATAGCCGGTGAAGCGTCGCTGCGTACAGCGGCGAGAAAGAAAAGCTCAGCCAGGAGGGCAGCGTCGTTCTACTCGGCCCAGCAAGTAAAAACAAAAGCTGGAGAAAAGATGCACTTTTTTATTTACATTTTACACTACTGTTTATTTAAATTAACACTTTAGTGCAGCTCCTTGAGGCTGTGATTCTGATTGCAGTGCCCGAGCCTTCGTTGTGGATTTCAAGGACACTCTGCCTAAATATGTCAGCCGAGTCAGCAGACTTTTCAGCGCTGAGTACTAAGATATACAAAACTGCGGGTATGACGGCGTCGTCGAGCGTTTAGCAGTGTGTGTTTAAAATGTCCGCAGGATGCGGAAGTAGTCCACAAAAAAATATTAAATAAATGAAGCGAGATGTATCACTCCGCGCTGTTATGTGGCCTTGTGCCCTAACAAGAGGTGGGCAAATGCCCTCATTTCTACTTTACCTCCCTCATCCTCAATTTTGATTCCATGACCCTCCCTAACCCTCATCCTCAATTCCAAAAATTTGCTGGCCCTCCCTCGCACTCCCATCATCGCCACTCCCTCACCTTCTCCCTCACTATCAATCATTTTAAATTTCGAGTGATTTTTTTTTATGTCAGCAACTTCTGGCGTTATTTCTGAGTAATAAACATATAAGACAAGCCCTCAAGTCACTACTGGACGAGAGCCTACATGCTTATATTGTTGTGCGTGCACTATCGCGATGGAAAGAAATGCGAACAGAGCGGAGCCTAGGCGGTCCGCTGTTTGAATTTCTTTTGATCGCGCTTTTACCTGGGTGGCACGAAAACGATATGTTAGAGTCATCGTAGAATGACTGACGGACGACTCTAGCGTCTTCTTCCTGCCACCGAAGTAAAACCGCGATGAAAAGAAATGCGAACAGTGGAGCGCCTAGGCCCCGCTCTGTTCTCATTTCTCTCCATCTCCCCTGTACGTGTGTGTAGTGTTGTTTGAGCTAATACGTGACACAAAACCGAGTCAGTTACGAGTTGAGCCCTAAAATATCACTCTGTCTTTACTACTCGAACGCACTGCATGCATGCATGTGTCCTGCACTTATAACATTTCATTATTATCTATATTCACTGCTCAAATCAGGCAGCGCGTTGTTGTGTCTGTGTACAAAAACTAATGCACGCCAAGAATATTTAGAAAACAATGCAGTAGCGTTTACCAAGACAATTACAATAAGTGCTAAATACAGAATAGACTCACAACATGGAAAGTTTGTAGGTCGCTTAATTACCTTTACCCGATGACACTGCAATAGCAATGGGTCTTCTGAATTTCACTGCTTCTAACCTCTCGCCGTTTTGTGCGGTTTGCGGCGTGCTCGTCTGACGACGCTTCCACGCGCGCTGGTGAAAGGGGATGAAGACGACACTTTCAAAACTACAACATGGGAGACTGGCAGTTTAACGCGCGTGAACGCGGGTACGTGACGAAGACGACGGCATCGCAAGCACAGCTTGAGATCTTGGGAGTTTGTTGAGGCGGGATGTTAAGATGTTAAGCCTGAAGTATTGCTGTCAGAGGATTTTAGCGAGTGTCGTTAGAGGCGCAAGAGGCTATAGCCGGCTGCCCCAATTCTAGGAATAATGCAGCCATGCCTGCAAGTAATCGAACACTCTTGGTTACTTCTTGCCCCCCGGTCTATTTTTTTTTTCTGAACCATCGCTTACGCAGCAGTTATGCGCATTAAGTATACGATTCGCTGCTAAGCTTTCCGAGGATGGCCCGCGCAGACCACCTTATTGAACTCGAACGCCTTTAAGTCGAAGTGCCGATTTATTTGAACCGAAGCTTTGGTACCGCAAACATCAAACGCGCTAGAAAGGCTCCCCTTAATTCTAGCTCAGCATATAGCGAACAAATTTTCTGTCCCTTCAGTTAGAATTGTCGAAAGCCGACTTATTTTAGGGCACGGGCTGACAGCCAGCGGACTATAGACTCTCGGAAATAGAAACATTTGAAATCACGAAAGGGAGTGAGCAGCACGTATACTGCAAGCTTGTTCCGCTTTACAAGCATGTTTGTTGTCTGTCTCTGTTTTAAGTTTCGAGTGCGATCGTTAGAGAGATTTACCATAGCGGATACGCACTATCGTAGACGTATGCAGGTTTAACAGATACCTCCCGACCCATGGAACGCCTCCTAAAACTTTAGGAGGCGTCGCCCGAACACACGCTCGTGGGGCCAGGCGGTGCAACTGCGCGTGCGCAGCCGGCGTCCGGTAAACCGGTATGCGTCTACGCTAGTAGGCCTCGCTATGCTAAATCTCTCTATTAGACGTTTTTAGCATACCGGAGACGTACTACCGGAGATGTATACCGGTTTACCGGATCCCTCTTGCGTATGCGCAGTGACATTGTTGGGGTGAGGCAGTGCCACGTCGCGTGCGCAGCCGGCGTCCGGTAAACCGGTATGCGTCTACGCTAGTAGGCCTCGCTATGCTAAATCTCTCTATTAGACGTTTTTAGCACACCGGAGATGTATACCTGTTTACTGGACGCCTTGCACGCCTTATGCATCTCCTCTCGAGGGTGGTGGTGGTGGTGAAAAGCATTTATTAGGCTATATCTACAGAGAGTTGCTCGGGGAGAGGCCCCTAGTGGGAATCGCCCCTTACAATAGAAGGCGGAGTCCCTCATTCCGGGACCCCGTTGGTCCTGACCGCTGCGCAGGTCCGCCGAACCAGGGCCTCTTAGGCCGATAGTTCCTTGCAGCCGAGCAGAGCCGCCTCCCAGTCCTCTCGGGTAGGGGAAGGGGTGATGGGGGGCAGAGAAGGATTTTGCCTGCATGCCCAAACCATGTGAAAGGTGTCTGCCACCTACCCACAGAATGAGCAGCGGCCGTCAAAAGAAGAGTCAAAGTGCTTGAGAACGGCCGGGCACAGCAGGGTGTTTGTAAAGAGCCTAAGGAGAGTTCGTTCGCCAGCTTTACCAAGTCCCTTCACACGAGCCGGGTAGCGCCGGTTGTCGGCACGATAGTGCTCTGTGATATCTTTAAAAGAAAGTAGAGGGATTTGATCCGGGTTAAGGTCCTCCCAAGGAACGCCTGGTGCCCGGTAAGTGAGTGCGCGGGCTGCCTCATGGGCGGCTTCGTTACCTGGCATGCCTTGGTGGCCGGGGACCCATATGATTGAGCGGTGAGTTGGATCGCAGTCGCGAGTACTGTGATGAAGAATTTGGTGAGCAAGTGGAGTGATCCAACCGAACTCAAAGTTACGACAGGCTCCGCGAGAGTCTGTGAGGATGAATTTAGAGTCGGGATGGGAGGCTGCGAGGGCGATCGCTACCTCCTCCGCATGAGTTGAGCTGGGCGCCCTGAACGAGAGGCCATCCACCTGTCTTCCCTCGTGTACGACTGCAGCCGTGTACCATTCCCCCCTGTAGTGGTGGTAGGGGTCTGCAATGTCGACGTAGAAGACGTGTTTCTTTGAGCCATAGTGGCGGCGTAGGGCATCCGTCCGCGCCTGGCGCCGGCCATTATGGTCCTCCTTGTTCATCTTAGTTGGAAGGCGTCGAACGTAGAGGGCGCGTCTCCACAGTTCGGGCACTCGAACCCGTTCCATTGTATGATGGTCATGTTTCATGTGTAACCGGTCCAAGAGCGGCGACCGGACACGGTCTGAGCGAGACGCGTATATTGGTTAACGAGATGCGCCTCGCGAAGTTCTCTATAGGTGTTCACCATCCCCAACGCGAGCAGTCGCGCGTTGGAAGTGGAGATCGGGAGGTCGAGGGCTCTCTTGAAAATTTTGCGGAGGACAACCTCCAAGCAATCTTCGTCATGTTTCCGTAAGCGGAGGTAAGGAGTCGAGTACAGTACTCGACTAGTTACGAAGGCATGGGCGAGCCGCACCGCATCCATACTTCGCAACGCTCCCCGCTTGTTGGAAACGCGGCGAGCCCTTCGGCCCACCTGGTCGCCGACTCTGCGTAGTTTGGCAAGGGTCGTGTCTACCTTGCGATGCTGATTAATGAAGAGACCGAGTATTCGCAGCTCCTGCGCTTCACGGATGGGGCTGCTGGCGAGAGAGAGCTGAACGGAGATTTTGCATTTCGGAGAATGTCGAATATACAGAAATTCAGACTTGGACGGGGAGCACTGGAGGCCGCAGTACGTAGCATAGTGGTCTACTGTGCGCCGCTGCTTGCAGGCATTCCTCCATCTCTCCTATGTTTCCCGTAGTAGCCCAGATGGTGATGTCATCGGCGTGCAGTGCATGCTGAACACCGCCGACACCCGCCAGCTGCGCTGGGAGGTGCATCATGGCAATATTAAAGAGAAGCGGGGACAACACAGCGCCTTGTGGTGTGCCCCGCATTCCCATCTCAAACGGGCCGTACTCGGTCTCTTGTATGCGTATATAGGCCAAGCGGTCTGTTAAGAAATGTTTGATGTAGTTGAATGTACGAGGACCGCCGTTGCTCTCGCTAAGATGTTTTAATATGACGCTGTGTTTAACGTTGTCAAACGCACCCTTCAGATCGAGTGCTAGGACTATCTTGTCATTGTGTGGGTGTCTATGGGTTCGAGAACCTCGCGATTAAGCTGTAAAGGTATGTCTTGTGCGGACTTATGAGGTCGGAAGGCGAACATGATGTCGGCGAAGGTGTTCTTGTTCTCGAGATATTCCGAGAGGCGGTCACGGACCATCGTTTCCATAAGTTTCCCTACGCATGAAGTGAGGGAGATGGGCCGGAGGTTGTCTGTGTTTACCGGTTTCCCCGCCTTCTTGATAAAGGTTACCAATGATGTCTTCCAATCAGGTGACAACGAAGTGTCCCCGGTCCAAATGGCGTTGATATATTCAAGTAGGGTTTCGTATGACCGATCGGGGAAGTTTTCCAACAGTTTGATTGTGACGTTATCCCTCCCGGACGCCGTCCCTTGCGCATTTTGCCAAGAGCCGCGCGAAGGTCGACAAGCTGGAAAAGCTGATCCAGTTCCGGATTATCGTTGCCTGCATACGAATAATCCTGCCAGCGCGGATCTTGATCCTAACTGAAGTATTTTGTGCGTAAGACATTCGCTAGCTGCTCTGTGTTTCCTTGGAAATTGTGTATTGCGCGAGTGAGGTGTTTCTGGGTTTCCGAGCGTGTTTGTGTGGGTTCTATGAGACTCCTAAAGAGCCGCCAAGTGTTGCGGCTTGACATCTGTTTTGCTGCGTTGCTGCATCTATCTACCCAGTCATTGTCAGCGAGCTGGGCAGCATACTCGGCAGCTTGCTGGGTGAGGTCAGAGATGCGAGCGCGGAGCTTACGATTGTGTTTTTGCCGCCGCCATCGTTTAGTGAGGCTGCGGCGAGCTTCCCAGAGGTGTATCAGGTGGTTATCCACGTCCGATGCACGCTCCGTAAGCTGGATCTGCTTCTCGTGTGAACGGAGTGTTTGCATGAGTCCGTGTGCCCAAGTTGAGTAGTCTTGGTCCAAGAGAGAAGTTACTGGGAGGGCCTGACGGAAAGCATTCCAGTCGGGAAGTTTGGCTGTTGCAAGGGGGCGATGTAAGGGTCGAGTTTAAATTACAGTGTTCAGTATGCAGTGGTCGCTACCAAGGGTGTCCTCAGTGTTGATCCACTCTGCGTGTCGGATGTGTTTCGTGAGGGTAAGGTCGGGGCAGGTGTCCCGAGTGACGGAATTCCCTACACATATCGGGTGAGCAGGGTCGGTTAGAAGAGTGATGCCCAGCGTAGATATAAGTTCCGCCAACTTACGACCACGTGGCTCTTCCTTGCGATAGCCCCACATTGGACAGGGGGCGTTAAAATCGCCCACTATTATGAGGGGGTCGCGACCCGCGATCCTTAGCGCTGCGCTAGAGATGTTAGAAAAACTGATATTTTTGAGTTTCGGGGGGCAGTAGATATTAAGGGTGTGTGCGGGACTATCTGTTCGCCGTAGAGGGAGGACAGAGACTATCACGTACGAATATTCCAGATTTAGGTCAAGATTATCCTCCTGCGCTGTGTAGGCATTGTGGACTAGGAGACAGGTGAACGGGTCTCGTTGGAAGGTACTATAGCCCGAGAGCTTGACCGCATCCCCGGTTTCTTGCAACGCAAGGACTGCGGCAGGGTGTTCAAGGTTGTCAATGTACGCCCTTAAGTTGGCGCGTTTGGTCCTGTCTTTGAAACCCCGACAGTTCCACTGTACAAAGGAAAGAGCTTGCTGTCTTTGCGGGGGGGGGGGGGGGGGCGGCGCCCTCTAGGGGGTTGGTTCGGAGGGGACGCAGCCATGCCGATTTGAAGAGAGACTGCCTTGGAGAGCCGGAAAATGTTCCGCCACCTGCAGCGGAAGCGGTTCCGGCTCCTCCGAGAGATCGGTTAGATCAATGGGTCGATTGAATTTTGACGAGCGTTTCGCGTCTTTGAGGGGTCCCATTCGGCGGAGAAGCCGAGGGTTTGACTCTAGCCACGTCTTAATGTTTGCTGTCACGGCGGCCGTAACTGTTGCCGTGACTGCCTTGAGCAGGTTTTCTTGGATTTGGCCAAAATTGGACATCTGAGTCGTTAATTGGGCGAGGGCATTTTCGAGGGCGGTGAAACCCACGTCAGAGCTAGAGGGTGTCGGATCCGCCGGCACTTCTTGCATCGGCTCCGGAGCTACCTGAGCAGTGGGCGGGGAGGACCGGGCCATTTCTAGCGCGTGAATTTTGGCGTGGAGTTGAGCATTCTGTGCCCGGAGGGTCTCGAGCTCGCGGCGGATGTCCGCGACATCAGAGTTAAGGGGGGAGGAGGAGGAAGATTTGGGGAAGGAGAAGGCAGGGGAGTATGGGGAGGCGGAGGAGGCCCATCTCGGCTGCCTACCTTGGGCTGTGATGTCTTCTTTGGCGCGCCAAGCGGAGGGCCCACGAGAGGCGGAAAATCCCCGTTTTAGAATGCGGGGGCACCTGGATCACGGGACGCGTTCTTAGTCGGTCGAGGAGGCTTGGGGGCACGCCTGGGTAAGGCGCCCGCCGGTGGAGCTTGTCCGATTTTGGCTTGCACTATCTTGTTGCTAGGCGGGGGGACTTTCGGATCTGTGCCAGGACCCGGGGCCACAGCACTCTGAGGTTGTTTTCTATGACCGGTAGTGTTGCCCGGTTGTTGCAACCGTCGGAATTTGTCTTTGCAGTCTTGCGAGCCCGTAAGATGGGCGCCACCGCAGACGATGCAGGACGGATTGCACTCGTGGGACGCCATGTTGCCGTCTTCGAGGACTGCGACCGTTTGGCCGCAGTGTCCGCAGCGATTGTCTTGAGGATTCGGGCATAATTCCACGCGGTGACCAATGGTGCCGCATCGGAAACACGCGGGAATAGTCCGCTTATATTCGCGCACCACAGTCACCACACTGTTATAGTGCACGTAACGCGGTACTATACGCCCCACGAAGGTGAGCAGGGCAATCGTCGACTTCCCCAGCTTGCGGATGAAGGCAATCTATCCTCCGCTCCA